>CAUYON010037595.1:0-55220 GCA_963573935.1 Arctocebus calabarensis | reverse complement strand
CATGGCCTTCAAACACATGAAGAAATGCTCATTATCCTTAATCATCAGAGAAATGCAAATCAAAACTACCTTGAGATATCATCTAACTCCAGTAAGATTAGCCCACGTGATGAAATCCCAAAACCAGAGATGTTGGCGTGAATGTGGAGAAAAGGGAACACTTCTACATTGCTGGTGGGAATGCAAACTAATACATCCATTTTGGAAAGAGGTTTGGAGAGTACTCAAAGATCTAAAAATAGACTTGCAATTTGACCCTATAATTACTTTACTTGGTATATACCCAGATAACCAAAAATCACAGTACAACAAAGATATCTGTACCAGATTGTTTATTGCAGCCCAATTCATAATTGCTAAGCCATGAAAGAAGCCCAAGAGCCCATCGATCCACGAATGGATTAATAAACTGTGGTACATGTATACTATGGAATATTATGCAGCCTTAAAGAAAGATGGTGACTTTTCCTTTTTCATATTTACATGGATGGAGCTGGAACATGTTTTCCTTAGCAAAGTATCTCTAGAATGGAAGAAAAAGTATCCAATGTATACACCCCTAATATGAGGCAAATTCTTTATCTTTCAAGTGAAGGCTACAACTCATTTATTGCACAGGAAGACGGGGAAAGGGGAGAGGGAGGGAAGAGGAGGGAGAGGGTGGGGGAAGATAGGACAAAGAGTGAGATCACACTTGTGGTACATATTTGAAGGGTCAGGAGAAAACTTCTAAATACGGATCAAAAATATTTTCACATAGTAAATGAGAAAATCTCATGAATGTTATGTCAATCAGGTTGATGAAAATATCTCAGATTGTATGTGAAGCCCGCACACTGTACCCCATGATTGAACTAATATACACAGCTATGATTCACTTAAAAAAAATCATAATAGTAGCTAACATTTACTGATGTCTATTATATGTCTAACTTTCTCCCAAGAGTTTTCTATGCCTTTAGTCCCCATATCAATCCCTGAAGGTAGGGACTAGTATTAGCCACATTTTTCAAATAAAAGAAAAACTTTTCAATATGTATTTAATGCTTTTAAAATAAAGAATAAAAAATATTTTGTTTTTAAAATAAAATTTGCTTATTGTGCTATATTAGCAGGCTTTTATGCATACGTTGCTCAAGATAAATTCCGAGGGGACCGGCATCTTTTAAAAATTTTCTTCATGTTCAATCATGAATGCTCCCATAACTTCAATATTTCTAAACGTTGAGACTTTCTATACCTTGGATTTAAGGGGTCCCAAAATTATGGGAAAATATGTAAGCCTTTGACCCTCAATTCTATCCCTAGGGATGTATAAAAAGAAAATAAGGACTTGTGCCAAAAATTAGCTGCAAAGGTATTTATCCTTGCACTTTCTGAAATAAGAAAATTATAATAATCCAAATGTCCAAACAGTAGGAAATTGGTTGAATAAATTGCAGTACATTCCTAGGATGCAACAGTCTGCAGTCCTTTTTAAACCTATCAAATTTTTTTAATTAAACTTTCTATTTTGAGATAATTATAGATGCTAAGTACTTGTAAGAAATAATATAGAGAAAGCCCATGTGCTCTTTACCCAGCTTCCCTCAGTGGTAATATACAACATTATAGAACAGTATCTCAAATGTTGTCTATTTATAGCCACATCCACCTCCCCCGCTGGTTCTCCCCTTTTTTAAGTTCTGGAAACCACTAATATCTTTCATTCCTATAATTGTATCACTTCAAGAATGTCACACAAATGGAACTGTACTCTATAAAACTTTATGAAATTTGCTTTTTTTAACTTAGCCTAATTCTCTGGAGACTCATCCAGGTTGTTGCATTATCAATAGTTTGTTCCTTTTATTGCTGAATAATATTCTGTGCTATGAATGCACCTCAATTCATTTAACCATTCACCCACTGAAGACAGCTGGGTAGTTTCCAGTTGTGAGGATATTACAAATAAAGGCTACTAAATCATTTCCCTGCAGAATGTTGTGTGCACATAGGTCTCTGTTTCTCTGGAATAAATGTCTGGGAGTGAATTGCTAGATTGTATGGAATTATTAATAATAGGCTATTATGTTTTTAAGAACTGTCAGACTCTTTCTAGAGTGGCTGTACCATTATACATTCCCACCAGCAATACAAGAATGATTCATTTTCTCTGCATCTTCATCAGAATTTGGTGTTGTCACTAATTTTTATCTTAGCCATTCTGATAGGTGAGTAGTGCTATGCCATTGTGGTTTTAATTTGCATCCCTTAATGGCTAATGATGTTGAACATCTTTTATAAGCTTGTTTCCGATCTGTATATCTTCGCTGGTAAAATGTCTTTTTATGTCTTTTGTCTATTTTCTAGTTGGCTTGTTTGTTTTTTTATAGTTGAGCTTTGAGTGTTCTTTCTACAGTCTACATAGCAGTCCTGTGTCAGATATTTGGCTTGAAAATATTTTCTCTCCCTCTGTAGCTTGTCCTTTCATCTCCTTACCAGAATATTTCACAGACATTTTTAACTTTGATGAAGTATAACTTACCTATTTTTTTATTTTATGAATCACGCTTTTGGCATCAAGTCTGAGAATGCCTTGCCTCATCCTAGACAGAAGATCTTTCCTGCTTGTTAAATATAAGTTTCATAGTTTCATGTTCTACACTTGAGGCCATGATCAATTTTGAGTTTATTTTTTTATAAAGTGTGAGCCATAGGTACAGTCCAGGTTCATTTCCTTTTTTTCTTTTCTTTTTTGAGGCAGAGTCTCCACTATCGCCCTGGATAGAGTGCTATGAGTCACAACTCACAGCAACCTCAAACTCTTGGGTTTAAGCGATTCTCTTGCCTCAGCCTCCCAAGTAGCTGGGCCTACAGGCGCCTGCCACAACACCCAGCTATTTGTTGTTGTTGTTGTTGTTGTCATTGTTGTTTAGCTGGCCCAGGCTGGGTTCGAACCACCGCCCTTGGTGCATGTGGCCGGCACCCTATCCACTGAGTATGGGTGCCACCCAGGTTCACTTTCTGTCTGCTGTTCCAACATGGTTTGTTTAAAGTGGCTCCCTTGTATGCATTGAATTACCTTTACTCCTTTCTCAAATATCATATGAGCATGTTTGGGTGTATTGTGAGTTCTTTATTCTGTTCCACTGATCTATATGTCTACCACTCTGCTAATACCTCACCATCTTCATTTCTGAGGCTAGGTAGTAAGTCTTGAAACTAAGTCAACTAATATCTCCCACTTTATTTTTTTTTAAAACTTGTCTTAACCATTCTGGTTCTTTCGCCTTTTCACTTAACTTTGAAAATAATGTCTACACTTACAAAAAAATATTGCTAGTATTTTATAGAAATTGCATTAAATATGCATATCAATTTAGGAAGAATCAACACTTTTAATATGACGATACTTTTAATCTATGAACATAGTACATTTTTCCTTTTGTTTGAAACTAATTTATTTGATTACCATTGTACAGGCAGTCCCTGAATTACTCACAAGATAGGCTCTGTAGGTTTATTCTTAAGTTGAATTTGTACATAAGTTGGAACAGGTACATTTACCTTTACCTTTAATAGCTTCCATTTATAAATGAGAGTTGCATGTAAGTCCAATGTTTGCAACCTGTCTAGTTTCCAGCACACAGGTCATGTATGGGTTTTGTTAGATTTACACTTAAACCTCTAATTTTTTTTAATTATTATAAATGGTATTGTCTTTTTAATTTCCACTTTAACATATTTATTGCTAATACATAGAAATGCGATTCATTTTTGTGTATTTGTCTTGTTCCCTGTGACCTTGACAAACTCACTTATTACTTTCAGGAATTTTGTTTATGTATTTCTTGGAATTTTATGCACAATCATATCATATGGGACAGGGACAGTTTTATTCTTCCTTTTCAATTTGTACATCTTTATTTCCTTATAACAGAATTAAATATTATTTCTTAAAGAACCCTTCTTGCCTTATAATGACAGGAACTTCCATGACTATCTTGAATAAGAGTGGTAAGAGCTGTTGTCCTTATTCTCTTCCCAATATTGGGGAGCAAGCGTAATGTTTCCCAACAAAGCATAATTTTAACTGTATGAATTTTACAATAACTATTGCTTATTAAGTTGAGGGAATTTCCCTTGTTCCTACTTTTCTAAGAGATTTATCATAAATGTGTGTTGTATTTTGTCAAGTAATTTTCTGCATCAGTTGATACTATCACTACGTGATTTTTTTTTTTTTTTTAGCCTATTAAATAGTGGATGGCATTGCTTGATTTTTGAAAATCAAACCAACTTGGGCAGTGCCTGTGGCTCAGTGAATAGGGCACCAGCCCCATATATGGTGGGTGGTGGGTTTGAACCCAGCCCTCGGCCAAACTGCAACAACAACAACAACAAAAATAGCCAGGCCTTGTGAAGGGAACCTGTAGTCCCAGCTGCTTGGGAGGCTGAGGCAAGTGAGTCACCTAAGGCCAGGTGTTGGAGGTTGCTGTGAGCTGTGATGCCATGGCACTCTACCCAGGGCAATAAAGTGAGACTCTGTCTCTAAAAAAATAAAAATTAAAAAAAAAGAAAAAGAAAATCAAACCAAGTTTGCATCCCTGGAGCAAAAATCATTTGGTCAGGGTGTATATTTCTTTTTATGTATTGTTGAATTCTATTTGCTAATATTTTGTTAAGGATTTTGTACCTATATTCATGAGAATCTATAGTTTTGGGTTTTTTTTTTTTTCGTTTTGTTTGGCTTTGGTATCAATGTATTATTGGCCTCATGAAACAAATTGGATATTGTTCCCCCTTCTTCTATTTTCTGGAAAAGGTTATGTAAAATTGGTACTAATTTTTCTGTAAACATTTGGTGGAATTCTCCAGCGAAAATATATGTACCTGGAGATTTATTTTATGGGAGTTTTTCAATTATAAATTCAATTTCTTATAGCTACAGGGCTACTGAAATTATCTGTTTCATACTGAACGAGTTATGATTATATTTTTTAAGGGAGTGATTCAATTTATCTTGTTTTAAAATTTATGTATGTAGGCTTGTTCATAGTATTCTCTTCTTATCCTTTGAATATCTACAGGGTTTGACATGACATCTCCTGATATTAGTAATTAGTGTCTTCATTCTTTTCTTCTTTCTAGAATTTTGCCAATTTTATTGATTTTTTCAAAAAACTCTTTGTTTCATTAATTTTCTCTATTTTTTCCTTTCGGTGTCATGATTTCTATTTTTATCATTAGTGTTTCCTTCCTTCTGCCTACTTTGGGTTGAAGTTTGCTTTTTTCTTTTTAAGTTACTCCAAGTGGGAGCTTATTTTGTTAATTTGAGAATTTTCTTCTTTTCTAAAGTATGTATTTAGTGATAAAACTTCCCTCTCAGCACTGATTTATCTGTATCTCACAATTTTTGATACATTATATGTTTGTTTTCATTCAGTTCAATGTATTATTTATTACTCTTATGACTTTGACTTTGACCCAGAGATTATTTAGAATTGTGATGTTCAGTTTCCAAGTGCTTGGAGATTTTTCTGTTATCTTTATGATATTGCTTTCTGGTTTGATTCCATAGTGGTTGAAGAACACACTTCCCAAACTTCCAGTTGTTTTAAATTTATTGAGGTTTGTTTTATGGATCAGAGTAAGATCCATCTTGGTGTATGTTCCAATGATTGAACTGCTCTACAAATATTCATTTAATTCTTTGGTTGATGGTGCTGTTGAGACTCCTATATCTTTGATAATTTTCTTTTTTATTTTTTAATTTTAGGTCATTGTGAGGGTATAAACAATGAGGTTACAATATTTGCATTTGTTAAGGTAAAGTCCCTCTTTTAGTTGTGTCCTGCACCAAAAAGGTGTACCAGATACTCTTACATTGTGCCCATTAAGTGGGAGCACAGTAATCCCCCCCGCTTTCATTTCCCCTTCCCCTGGCTTGAGTTGAATTGAGTTTTTCCTCTTATGTGGGCGTGTATTAGATTGTCTACTGGCTTTATATTCATATTGAGTGCATTGGACACTTGCTTTTCCATTGTGATACTTTACTAAGAAGAATGTATTTTAACTCCATCCTAGTTAATACAAAAGATGTAAAGCTCCATTGTTTTTAATGGCTGAATAGTATTCCATAGCATACATATACCACAGCTTGTTAATCCATTCCGGGGTTGATGGCCATTTAGGTTGTTTCCACACCTTGGCAATTCTAAATTGAGCTGCAAAAAACAACCTAGTGCAAAAGTCCTTATGATAAAAATGATATTTTTTCTTCTGGGTAGATGCTTAGTAATGGGATTGCGGGATCAAATGGGAGGTCTAATTTGAGTTCTTTGAGGAGTCTCCATATTTCTTTCTAAAAAGGTTATATTAGTTTGCTGCAGTGTAAAAGTGTTTCCCTCTCTCCACATCCACACCAATATCTGCAACTTTGGGACTGTGTGATATGGGATATACTCACAAGGGGGTAGGTGATATCTCAGGGTAGTTTTTATTTGCATTTCTCTGATGATTGGGGATGATGAGCATTTTTTCATATGTTTGGTAGCCATTCGTCTATCTTCCTCACAAAAGGTTCTATTCATGTCTCTTGCCAGTGATAAATGGGATGGTTTGCTCTTTTTTGTTGATTAATTTGAGTTCTCTTAAATTCCAATTAGCAAGCCTTTGTCAGATTTATAACATGAAAATATCTTTTTCCTGTTCTGAAGATTGTCTATTTGCTTTGGTTGTTAATTGTGCAGAAGCTTTTCACTTTAATTAAGTCCTCCCCCCCTTTTTTTTTTTATTTAGAGTCTCCCTCAGTCACCTTGGGGTTGAGTGCTGTGGCTCACATAGCTCACAACCTCAAACTCTTGGGCTCAAGCAATTCTCTTGACTCAGCCTCCCAAGCAGCTGAGACTACAGGCACCGGCCACAATGCCTGGCTCCATTTGTTTATTTTTGTTGTTGTGGCAATTGCCACAGAAGTCATCTTCATAAAATCTTTTCCCAGCTTGACATCCTGGAGTTTTCCCCACTTTTAAGATTTTATTGTTTCACATCTTAGATTTAAATCTTTTATTCATCTGGAGTCAATTTTTGTACATGGTGAAAGGTGCAGGTCCACTTTCAGTCTCTTACGTGTAGTTATCCAGTTCTCCCAGCACCATTTATTTGATAGGAATTCTTTTCCCCAGTGTGTGCTTTTGTTTGGTTTATCAAACATCAGGTAGCTATAAGAGACTGGTTTCATCTTTTGGTTTTCTATTCAGCTCCATATGTCTATGTCTCTATTTTTGTGCCAATACCATACTGTTTTGATCACTGTAGACTTGTAATATAATCTAAAATCTGGTAGAGTGATACCTCCAGCTTTGTTTTTATTACTAAGAATTGCCTTGTCTGTTCAAGTTTTTTTTTTCTGGTCCCATACAGAACAAAAACTATTTTTTTCCACTTCTTCAAAGTATTACGTTGGTATTTTAATGGGAATTGCATTGAATCATAGATTGCTTTGGATAGTATAAACATTTTAACAATGTTGATTCTTTCCAGCTAAGAGCATGGTATGTTCTTCCATTTGTTAATGTCTTCAGCTATTTCTTTTCATTTCATAATTCTCTTTGTAGAGGTCTTTCATCTCTTTTGTTAGGTGTATTCCTAGGTATTTCATTTTCTTTGAAGCTACTGTGAAGGGAATTGTGTCTTTGATTAACTTCTCAACTTGGCTGTTATTGTGTATACAAAGGCTACTGATTTGTGAACACTGATTTTATGCCCTGAGACATTATTGTGTTTCTTGATCACTTCCAGGAGGCTTGTGGTTGAGTCTCTGAAGTTCTCTAAGTATAACGTCCTATCATTGGCAAAGAGCGAGAGTTTGACCTCCTCTGCCCCCATTTGGATGCCCTTTATATCCTTCTCTTGCCTGATTGAATTGGCTAGAACTTCCAGCACTATGTTGAATAGAAGTGGTGACAGAGGACATCCTTGTCTGGTTCCAGTTTTAAGTGGAAAACCTTTCAATTTACTATATTCAGTATGATATTAGCTGTTGGTTTGTCACAGATGGCTTCAATTGGTTTAAGAAATGTGCCACCTACGCCTATATTCTTAATTGGTCTTGTTAGAAAAAGATGCTGAATTTTGTCAAATGCTTTTTCTGAATCTATTGAAGGGATCATATGGCCTTTGTTTTTGCTTCTATTGATGTGATGTATTACATTTATGGATTTGCATATGTTAAACCAGCCTTGCATTCCTGAGATGAAACCTACCTGATCATGATCCATGATTTTCTGAATGTATAGCTGTAAACTATTGGCTAGTACTTTATTGAATATTTTTTGCATCAATATTCATTAGTGAAATTGGTCTGTAGTTCTCCTTTTTAGTGGAGTCCTTTCCTGCTTTTGGTATCAGGGTGATGGTTGCTTCATAGAATGTGTTGGGGAAAGTTTCTTTTTTCTCGATGTTTTGAAATAGGTTCTGCAGTATAGGTATAAGCTTGTCTTTGAAAGTTTGATAGAATACAGGTGTGATGGCATCTGGTTCAGGGTTTTTTTTTTTTTAATAATTTTTAAAGTTTCTATAAGTCTATTAATCAGGGCTTTTTTGTTGGAAGTTTTTTTATTGTTTCTTCAATATCATGCTTGATGTTGGTCTGTTCAGGAGATATATTTATTCCTGGTTAAGTCTAGGTGTGATTCCAGGTGTGATTCCAGGTATTGGTCCATTTATTCCACACTGTCAAATTCCTAGGTGTGTAGAGTTTCTTGTAGTAGTCAGAGATAATCTCTTGTATCTCTGTGGTATTCATTGTTATTTCCCCTTTATCATTTATGATTGAGCTTATTAGAGTTTTTCTATTTCTCGTTAATCTGCCAAGAAGAACATATATTCTTTAGCTTTGGGATGCTGTGTTCTATATATGTATATTAAGGCCATTTCTCCTAGGGTCACATTTGAAACTTGCATCTTTGTTTAGTTTCTGTTTAGAGGATCTGTCCAGTTCTGTCAGAGGGGTGTTAAAGTTCCCAGCTATTATGGTTTTATAGGATATCATACCAAGTATAGCTCAGACCAACTAAAGTCAGTTTCATAAATCTGGGAGCATTTAAGTTGGATACATAAATATTTAGCATTGAAATGTCCTCTTTTTGTATTGTTCCATTGACCAGTATTGTGTCCATTTTGCTAATTTTGTATTTAGTTTTTTCTATCACTAGTTGAGTGAAGGATGTTAATGTCTTCACCTATTGTCATGGATTTGTACAGTTATCCTTTCTTATCTATCAGTTTCGACTTCATGTATTTTTGGCTCTGGTGGTTGTTGACTATACATTTAGAAATGTTCTATCTTCTTGTTAGATTTATCCTTTCATCATTGCTTAATGTCCTTTCCTGTTTGGTAATTTTCTTTATGCTGAATTCTACTTTATGTGATACTAACATAGCCACTTCTTCTTTCCTTTGATTGATATTTGTGTCATATATCTTCTTCTATTCTTTTTCTTCCAACCTATAACATTATATTTGAAGTGAAATTTTTCTTTGTAGACATCAGAGAGTTGGGCCATGCTTTTTGATCCACTCTGTCAATTTATGACTTTTAAATGATATTTTAAAACATGTTACATTGAATTTATATATTAATATGAGAATGGTATAAGTCTACCATTTAATTTTTGTTTTCAGCTTACTTTATTTTTTATTTCCTTTTTCTGCCTTTCTATTGGTTATTTGAAAATTTTATAGAATTCCATCTTGACTTATCTGTTTTTGAGCATATGTCTTTGTCTAGGTTTCTTATTGATTACTATAGGTATCATTAATGTACAGAGGGTGTCAAAAATATATACACATTTTAAGAAAGGAAAATTCTGTATTACATTTTTAATCCTGATGTTACATTTGACTCCTGCAATTATAAGAGGTGCTCAACATGACTTGTATTCGTATTTTGTTATCAGTCTGAATTGAACATTACAATTTAATATAGTTCTTTTCTTTCTCAAAATGTGTATATATTTTTTGGTAGCCTCTGTGTATACATAACTTACTACAGTTTACTGATGACAATGTTCTATTAGTTCGAATGATGTATAAAAACTTTATCTACATTTACTATCTACCTTCCTCCATTTATAATTATCTCAAACATTTTTTCTATGTGCATTTATTTATTTATTCTTATTGTTGTCATTGTGCATCTTTTTATTTATTTATTTTTTGTAGACCCTCGGTAGAGTGCCATGGCATCACACAGCTCACAGCAACCTCCAACTCCTGGGGTTAAGCAATTCTCTTCTCTCAGCCTCCCAAGTAGTTGGAAATACAGGTGCCTGCTACAACGCCTGGCTATTTTTCTGTTTTGCAGTTTGGCCGAGGCCGGGTTTGAACCTGCCACCTTTGGTATATGGGGCTGGGGCCCTACTCGATGAGCCACAGGTGCCGCCCTCATTGTGCATCTTCTACATACATTTAGAGCTATATCAAGATAGTGTTATAATTTTTGTTTCAATCATTAAATGTAATTCAGAAAATTCAAGAAGAGAAGAAAAATCTGCTGTATTTAACCATATTTTTGCTTATCCTATTCTTCCTTCCTAACACTCTGAGTTTCCTCTATTTTTTATTTTAGAATATTAGAGGAATATAAATATTTTGGCTGCATGAATTATTTTTGTACACTTGAGTCAAAGTTATAAGTGTGTCCACCACCTAGACAGTGTGCATTGTACCCCTTTGGTGTGAACTTACCCAGTCCTTCCTTCCTTCTCTCATCTATTTGAATTTGTTGAGTGTTATTTCCATATGTGTATATAAGGGCTAATTGATTAAATTCAATTTAATAGTGAGTACAAGTGTTTGTTTTTCCATTCTTACAATATCTCATTTAGAAGTATGGTCTCCAATTCAATCCAGTTTGTTACAAAAGGTGTTATTTCATCATTTTTTTATAGCTGAGTAGTACTCTGTGGTATACATATACTACATTTTATTAATCCACTCATATATTCTTTGGCACTTGGGTTGTTTCCACATCTTTGCAATTGTGAATTGTGCTTCTGTTTTGGTGTGCAGGTGTCTTTTTCATAAAGTGTCATTTTTCCCTTTGGGTAAGTACCCAGTAGTGGGATTGCTGAATTGAATGGTAGATCTACTTTTAATTCTTTGAGGAATCTCCATACTACTTTCCAAAAAAGGTTTTACCAGTTTTCAGTCCTACCAAAGAGTATATGATATGAGTGTTCCTGTCTCTCAGCATCCATACCAGCATTTGTTACTTGGGATCTTTTTATAAAACCCATTTTTGCTGGAGTTAAGTTATATTTCATTGGGCTTTTGAATTGCATTTCCCTGATAATTAGAGATATTGAGCATTTTTTCATGTTTGTTGGCTATTAGTCTATTGTTTTTCGAAAAGCGTCTGTTTCATGCCTTTTACCTACTTTTTAATGGGGGTGTTTATTTTTTTTTCTTGCTGATTTGCTTGAGTTCTTTAAAGATTCTGGTTCTCAGTCCTTTATTGGATACATAATATGCAAATATTTTCTCCCATTCTGTACATTGACTATGCGCTCTAATGATTATTTTCTTGGCTGTGCAGAAGCTTTTTAATCTGATCAAGTCCCATTTACTTATTTTTGTTGTTGCTATAATTGCTTTTGGGTCTTCTTCATAAATTTTTTGCCTAAGCCTATGTCTATAGTAGTTTTATAACTTCTTCTTCTAGAATTATTATATTTTCGTGTCTTAAGTTTAAGTCTGTTATCTGTCAGAAGTTAATTTTCATTAGTGATGAGAAGTCAGACTCTGTTTCTGTCTTCTACAGGTAGTTATCCAATTTTCCCAGCACCATTTATTGACTAGGGATTCTTCTTCCCAGTGTATGTTTTTGTTTGCTTTGTCAAATATCAGATGGTAATATAGGGAAGATTATATACCACTCGTATAATTATTAATCCACTCATATATGAGGGTTCACTTGTGGGTTCTCTGTTCTGATCCATTAGTCTATGTCTTTGATTTTGTGCAATATACTGCTTTAGTTACTATAGCCTTGTCGATAGTATGAAGTCTGGTAAAATGAGTTTCCTTTTTTAATCCTGCCTTTTGTTTGGAGCACTTCCTTTAGCTACTCTTTTAGGGTAAATCTGCAGGCAATAAGTTCTGTTAGCTTTACTTCCTCTCAAGTATGTCTTGATATCCTCTTCACTAATGAAGGATACTATTGCTGGGCTGACAGTTTTTTTTCCTCTTAGCCTCCAAGATTTCTGGTAAGAAATCTGCTGCAATTCTAATTGTTTTTCCCTTACAAATGAGGCATTTTTTTCCAAATTGTTTTTGTTCTTGGTTTTTTCTTCCAATTATTTTTAAATTTTAAAATATTTTAGAATATTTTTATTTTTATTTGTATGTATTCATGGGGCCTAAGTGCAACTTTGCTATATTGATACAGTGCATTGTGGTGAAGTCAGAGCCCTCAGTGCATATATTACTGAATCAAGGCACATTGTACCCACCAACCAACCTCCCATGGTTGGTTGGTGGATACAACCAAACTCTGACCCTCTTGACCTTCTGAGTCTCCACTCTCCATCATTCTGTTCTTAGTTTTTAGTTTAATTGTGACGTGTCTTGATATAGATTTCTTTTTTTTTTTTTTTTTTTCTGTTTGGCGTTGTTGAATCTGTTGATTTATGTTTCTTGTCAAATTTGGGAAGTCTTCAGCCATTATTTCTTCAAGTATTTTTCAACCCCACCTTTTTTCTCCTCTCCTTCCAGGATTCCAATGAAACAAACATTAGTTCTCTTGATATAGCCCAGGGTCTCTGAGAGTCTGTTTACTTTTTTTTCAGTCTATTATTTTTTTCTACTGTTCAGATTTGGTAGGTTTTATTGTTCTTTCTGTAAGTTCACTTATTCTTTCCCTCCATTCTGCTGTGTAGTCCATCCACTGAGCTTTTTATTTACTTTTCAGTTCTAAATGTTCACTTGGATCTTTCCCATATTTCTTTGCTAAGACTTTCTATTTCTTTTCTGAGGTTTGCTATTTTTAAATTGGTTTCCAGTGTGTTATAATCGTTCATGGAAGTATTTTTATGATGGTCTCTTTAAAATCCTTGTCAGATCACTCTAACATCTCTGCCATTTCTGTGTTTGCCTCTCTTAATGGTCTTTTCATCAGTTTGAGATCTTTCTGGTTCTGGTATGACAAGTGATTTTTGGTTGGAATTTGCACACTTTTGTCTTATGAACCTATCAATCTTATTTAAACCATCTCTTTTAATAGGGTTTCTCTGACATCACTCCAACAGGAAGAGGAGGAACACTGCCTCATTATTTTCAGTAATGTTAGAAATTTAGGTTCCTGACTCAATTTCTGGATATCTGCAAGTGGGAGGGGGTGTTCTCCTTACTGCGAGGAAGGAGGAGAGTTCTCGCTCTCCATTCACATCATGCTGTTGGGGTGAGAAGAGAACTTGTTACTGGGCAGGGATGAAAGTGCTTGCTCCCTAGTGGGTGTTCTCTGACACCACGCCAGTGTGCGGGTGCTGGTGCAGCTCGTTAGAGACTGGTGAGGTTGGACATCTAGGTTCCCCATGTGGCCTTTTCGGGTGTGGCCAACACTTATTCTGTGCTGTTTAGCAGGATGTATTTTACCTTGCTAACCTGCTCTTTTACTATTTTTTTTTTTACTAGAGAGCAGTATTTTGATTTTTTTAAAAATGTGTTTGTGCCCATTGCTGTGTCTACATTACCGATTTCTTCAGCATTAATGACAGGATATATTAATACATAAGGTTAAAAGAAATAAAACACCCAGAGAACCTATCACTGAGTTACTCTCTGGGTCCTGAACTCTTTGTTCAATCTGTCTTTCTTCCTTCACCTTTTAGAGTCTTTCTATATATGTTTTATATATAATGGGCAAGAGTTTTAGTTATACTTAGGGCAAAAATAGAGAAAAGTTTGTCTACTCCATCTTCCTGGAAGTAGAAGAGTTCTACAGTCCTTTATAAATATTATAAAAATATACTTACTAATGTGGAAATTTTCTCATAATATGTTGCCACATCAATTAAAATATGATTTGCAAAACATTATAATTAACAAACTATATATGTATATACATATACATATATATACATATATGTGTATACATATGTATACATATACGTGTATGTGTATATATATATATTTTTAAGTCTAAAAGAGTATCTCGATTTGGTATCAGTGATTAATCTCCATATGTGAGTATCATCACTGATTTTTATTTTCTTTGTATTTATCAATATGCTCTGATTTTTTTGGTATGAAAATTACTTAAATAATTTTATAAAGCTTTTAAAAGTATAAAAAGGAATTTTGAGGCATTTAAATGTATTAGAAATAATAATTATAAATTAGCTACAATTGACTGGACAGCAGCTATTATGTGTCAGATGACATTCTGGATGGTTTCTCATTTCATCCTCATCTCTAGGAGGTAGGCTTACTCTGCATGCACTTCACAGTCAGGGAGGCAAAGTTCAGAGAGGTTAAGTTACTGGACTATGTTTACAGAGCTTATAAGAGCTGAGATGCTAACTGAAGCTTCTCACTACCTCCCAACAATCACTGACATATTTGTGGTACATTATAGCTCACAAAGTTCTCTTCACATGTGTTCATATTCTCCAGTGACCTAGATGTGACATTGACAAGAGTACTGAAACTTGTTCTCCAGGACTTGTTTTTCATTTGTGCTTCAAGGAAATGTGGGTTTTCACCAAATGAGAGTTTGGACTAAATGGTGTTTCCCCAACTCATTTTGTCCAACTCTCTCCAAGGGATGGTCTCTGGAATCTTATCATCCTAAAGACCACCCTTGGATGACCTGTGATTATGAAACCTTCCTTGACAAAGACAGAGCCAGTTCAGCAGGAGGATACAGAAAACATCCAAAAGGGCCATTGAATAGAAATACTACTAAGGGGAAGAGATAGGCCTCGGTTCTCTTCCTGTCAATAAGTAAAAACACATCATTCTCGATCCAAATTCCACCAATAGCCTCTTCTTCTTCATTGCTTCCTGCCTCAAGCTCCAGAGGGAGAAATTTTTCCCATCACCCCTCGGAAAGAGAGATGGAGTAAGTTAGGTAATCCGTGGAAGTAGCCATGTTGGTCTTTTGAGCTCCCTGATTCTTTTTTTGCCCAACTCCTATTAAGCTCTTGGAGCCCCCTTATTGCCTAGTGTTCTCTCTCCTCCACCCTACCTTCCAGGGCCCTGGAAAGACTTCTTTTCCCATCTTGAACTTGTCCACTCTCGGTCCATTTGGTCTTCATACATGTTTGGTTTGGTTCACATTGTATTAGTTAAATACAGTAGAACTTCCGTAGGTTGACTATCCAAGGGACTGTAACAAACTGGTCAAAATACAGAGGTGCTCAACATAAGGGACTAGGCCTACTGTGCATGTCCAGAATGTTAGAATTGACCCTTCCCACATCCACCTCTATTCTTCTAGTATTAGAAAACCAATATTATTAAATTGCCTCTAAATAGCTATTAAAGTTATGGAAGATATTATTCTGAAAGTGTATACAGGAACACACATGTGCAAACATAGATTCACATGCACGTCTCTATATAGATGTGTGCAGATGTATATATGGATGTGCATGTGCACATCCATTTGGATACCTAATGTATCTGTATGTACCACATCCTAGCTAGCTATAAAAATTGGCTAAACCATGTCAGTAAATTACGTGTAGAGTAGGATATCTTGGCATCTTCAGAGACATCACTGGGGGGACATGCCCCCTCACAAAATACTCAGGTACACACTGGGCTGGGTGTGCCATGGGGCCCTGACTGACATTATATCTTCCCTGCTTTTTCCTTAGTTCTTTTTTTTCTCCTCATACTGGTGCAGTCTATAAGAAAAAGGTTAAACCTCCTAATCCCTCCTTATGCAGAACTGAAAGGATTTGGATCCTCTGATCATCAGGTCTGTAAACTTCTTTGGATGTTTTGAATTGCATGATTACAACCAGAAAAAAAAGAAAGTATGAAGTACTTGGGATATGAGTAGTGTGAAAGTAAGACATGAATAATTAATGGGATTAAGAGAGAGTACCTACATTTATTTTAAGGTGTCCCTGACAGCTCACAGGGGCTTTAAAAATCCTTAAGACTTTAAGGATGCTCCAACTCTGTGGAGAGTAACACCAGCTTTTCATGTATTAGTTCAACTCCAAAGGTCCTGAAATAACCGACATGTCTGAGTTCCAGGGTGAAATATAAAAGTGCTGAGCCTTTATCTGGCATTTTAAATGCCACCGTGAAGGATGTATTGCAGAAAAACAGATCAGAGCCACAGGCTACCTCTGAGAAGAGGCTGTAATGGGAAGGGAAGACAACTGGAAAGCAATCCCAGGCCTCCTCCTAACCAGCCAGTAACCGTGGGAAAGTTCCTTGCCTTCCCCAGTGTTCACTGTCCTGTCTCTACAGCAAGAAGGTTGGATGAGAAGGCGACCAGCCCAAATCCTCCCTCTGCCTCCCCTGAGTCATGGCACAGAAGATCAAACAATAATCCCAAGGGCAGCCTGGTGCTCATCCCAGATCTGTGAACATGACCTTATATGAAAAAAATGATTTTGAAAATATGAATAAAGGTACTAAAAAGGGGAGACTGTCCTCTGAATGGGTCTTAATTTTAACCACAAATGTCCTTTAAGGGAGAGGCAAAGGAGATCTGACACAGAAGAGAGGACGGCGGGGTGACCACAGACCAGAGACGGAAGTGATATGGCCACAAGCTGAACAACGCCAGGATCCACGAGAGGCCAGAAGAGGGAAAGGAATGGATTCCACCCTGGGGCCCCAGAGGAAACCAGCCTGCTAACACCTCCACTTTAGCCCTGTAAGACTCAGTTCAGACATCTGGCCTCCAGAAGAATAAGGAAATTATTTTTTTTCTTAGTTTTAAGCCATTAATTTGTGCTGATTTATTACAGCAGCAACAGAAAAGTAATACACACAGGGACACCATCCTTCCACAGGATTTCACGGATGTGATGCCTGCTGCTTTCCTGTGGCCTGCTTCAGGGAATCATGTTACCTGCTTGATCTCTGGAAGCTCTGAGCTGGCAACCCCTGGACTCCTCCCAGAACTCTGGGGCTGTAGTCACCTGTTCATTTATTCATTCATTCATCTATTCAGCCAACCTGAAGGTCAGACACTCTGCAGGTAGTCAGGACATAAGAATGGACTGGACACATCCTCCCCTCCTTGCAGTCTCTGGTGACAAGCCTGGGATAGTAGAAGTGACACAGATGTAGAGAGGGAGAGAGGAAGGCTGTGCCTTTGTTAGCCACCATCAGGGGACTCCAAGGTGCAGCAAGAAGGTCCTGGTGGCTGACAGCATTCAGAATGGAGGGTGGAGCTGTGCCAGGCACTTGCCCACATCACTGCTCATGGCCACAGGAGGGCCAAAAATCTGAATCCAGGCCCAGCTGCCTCCTCACTGACTCCAGCCACCACCCACTACCTCCCACAGCTATCCAAGGACAGAACCCTCAGGTTTACTCAACAGCAACATTTTCTCAGAATCCTGCCTCTTGGTGATTTCAATTAGTGTTTTTTAAGCTGAGAGTTATGACTGCTTCGTGGCTTGGGAAGTCAATTTAGTTGGTCACAACCAGCATTTTAAAAACAGGATGGAACTGAATAGAAAATATTAGGGTATTGCACACTAATAGTGAAGATACTGCTTTGGAAAAGTTTAATTTCAAAAAATATATATATACACATATACACAGTATTATGATATAAAATTCATTTGTTACAATGAATCTTGGATGAGGCAGTTTGGGAGCTACTAGTTTAACTAGCTCAGAATGAGATAAGATGTCTTAATCTGTTGTGAAAACAGGCAGACTAGTAGTGGTAAATCAATAATTAAAATAAATGAAATAATAAGTGGGTATAATTGCACTCAAACAAGCAGCCTTAAACCTAGTAAGCATGGGCCATGTACTTTATTGTGTATAAGGCACTTCCCAGGGAACATAGTAACAAACAAGGCCTAGAACTCAGAGCTTCGAGCTCTCAGAAGAGATGAGACATGTGCACACTTGATACTGATTCTGGACAAAATATAGTATACGTCCTGAACTTGTGCCTTAAAGATTCCCAGACCAGAAGTTGAAAATATCCTTGGGGAGTAGATAGATAGTATTGGAGCTGGCCTTTAAGCTGAGGTTAGTTTTTAATTATGCAAGACATGGGAAAGGCATTCAGGAAGAGAGTACAGCATGGGTGAAGGATGGGGGAAGGAAAGTACAGAGACACCCCTGACCCAAGAACCAGGACTGAATAGGGGAAGGAAGTGTCCAGTGGGGACGAAACATGTCAAGGACAGGCTGGACCTTCAGCAAGCTACTAGCCCATTGTGATCACCAGATTCTTGTGTCCCCAATGATGTCAATGGTTCTTATGCTACACGCCTCTCTGAGTGGCAGAGAGGATAAGAAGAGGAACAATGGGAAGATGCATTGAAGAATATTGCTCAATTCACCTACTCAGCCAGCAGATGCTCTTGAGCCCCTGCCACACCTGAGCCCCTCTCAGGTGGCTGGTCTGGTCTGGACTGTACTGGTGAAAGACCAGTGCCTAGCAGTGAGGTGACACAGGAACTCAGACACCTCACTCTGCCTTGTAAATTCCAAACATGTCACCAAAAGCAAGATGATTGAGCTGAGTTGAAGAGAAGAGTTGGAATTTGCCACGAGGGAGACAGGCACTCCAGGCAGGAGTGGAACATGACAAGGTTATGGTGTTGGGAGAAGGCTGATACATCCAGAAGGAGGGAGAACGTTTCAGACATGTAGACAAGGCTGTCCTAGACCATTGCACCAATTACCCCTGCACAAAGGACGCCCTGTTGAAGTATCAGGGGAATTCAAAACTCAATTAGTGTTAGGCTCAACGGAGTGCCATGGCTTTCCCAACGCATACAGAGGCGCCATCTGCTGGCCAGCATGTGTGCCTGCTGGGCTGGGAGAGCCCTGATGGAGCATAATTTTCTAATCTAACCGGCACTGAAATTCCCTTTGGGCTAGAGGAGGCTTGTACAGGCAGGGCCCGCCAGGAAAGCAGCTGAGATCCAAAGGCAGAGGAAATTTCTTTGGGAAGCAAGGTGAGTGTGATTGTTTTCACCATCAGTTCTCCTGGGTGTGGGCTTCTCCTCATTCCCAAACTTGGCTCCGGGTCACGATGCTTAGCTATTGCTCCAGTGCCTGCTCTTCTCCCTCTGGGACCCCTCGTGGCCATTGTCTCTTTCTAGCAATGGCTGGCTCCTCTGCTTCCTCCTGCAGACAGCCTTCCCAGATTTCCCCACCAGCACTAATTGCTGCCTTCCATTTGATCCTTCTTCTGCCCAGACGGATCTGTGTCCATGCTCATGTGGCACACGCATCCCTGCACCACAATCATTTGTGTTCCTCATGTGTTCTCAGCCCTCATTTTCATGGACACACCTACGGGTTGGGGATTACATTTTCTGCCTCTTTGCAATTCTAAATAGCAGCCAATGGCTCATAAAAGATCATTTCTGGTTCACTAATAAAGAAGACAAATCTATAGATGAGAAGTCATATGGTGGGTGCTAAAGATGTGGGTATAGAAGAGCTCTAACCATAAAGAGCTTTAAGCTGCATAGGTGTGTGTCTGCCCAACTCACAAAGTATCTCACATCAGATACTTTGGCAGGGTGAGCCTTTCAGTCCCTATTCAGAGATCAGACTAAAAGTGATATCCTATGACGTCTACTGTACTCACATTGGGAGGTAAAGAATGTCTTCTTTCTCAGGAACAGAAATAGACACAGGTAAGAGAGCATAAGGAAGTACCTAAGATGGGGAAAGGGCACCACTGATGGAAAAGGGTTTTTAAAAGAAGAACACACAGAAGCTAGAAGGGCTGCCTTTGGCCCCTACTGCCCCACCATGCAGCTTTGTGCTCCTCTGCTGTGAAGATTTTCCTTATTCCAGACATCAGCTATTCCTGCCAGTTAACTCCATCACTATCCATAAACAACTTTAGACTTTGGCTTGGGGAAAAAGAAATTCTGGGAGAAGACAGATGGAAAAGTTCAGGGTGGAGAAAAAAGTGCAAGGGAGGAGGCTGACTTGCTGAGCCAGGAGGAGGGATGAGGTATGATGGAAAAAGCAAGAACCCCCAGAGCAGATAGAAACTGACTCTCCACCCCATGTTGCTGCCACTCGTGGGGGACTGTCCAGAAAGACACACACACACACACACACACACACACACACAGAGTTGCCAAGGAGCACTAGTCAGCACTGCAAAAAATAGAGTCAAGCCTGGCACAGTTGTGGACACAGATGCTCCCAAAATGAATGAAAACAAGGCAGCAAAAACAAAAATAGACAAATGGTATTACATTGAACTAAAAAAATAAAAGAAACAACACTATGAAGAGAATATCTACAAAATGGGAATTATTTGTATTCATTTAATAAGAGGTTAATAACCACACTATCCAAGGAACTCAAACAAAATAGAAATAAGTGGGCAAAAGGCCTCAATAGATATTTCTCAAAATCAGAAATACAAAAGGCTAACAGGTAAGTATAATAATGCTCAACATCACTAATCATCAGGGAAATGCAAACCCTAGCAAAAATGGCTAGTATTAAAAAGACAAAAAAATGACAAATTCTGGTGAGGGTGCAGAGAAAGGGAAATGCGTACACTGTTAATGTGAGTGTAAAGTAGTATGGCCATTATGGAAAACGGTATGGAGGTTCCTCAAAAAACTAAAAACAGGACTACCATGATCCCATAATCCCACTGCTGGTTATATAGCCAAAGGAAAGGAAAGTAATATATCAAAAAGATGTCTGCCCTCCCATAACTACTGCAGCACTACTCACAATTGGCAAGACACAGAATCAACCTAAGCATCATCACTGGATGAATGGATAAAGAAAATATGGTGTATATACACAATGCAATGTTACTCAGCCAAAAGAAGAGTGAAATTCTGACAGCAACATGGATGGAACTAGAGGTCATTACATTAAGTGAAATGGGCCAGACACAGAAAGACAAATGAGTGGAGCTAAACAGGTGGATTTCATGGAAGTAGAGAGTAGGTTGTTGTACAAGGGACTGGAAAGAGAAGGGAGGAGGGAAGATGAGGAGAGGGTTGTTACTGGGTACAAAAATACACTTGGAATAAGTTATAGTATCTGGTGGTACAGTGGGGAAATTATACTAAACAATAATTAATTGTATATTTCAAAATAGCTAGAAGGAAAGAATTGTAATGCTCCCAACATAAAGAAAAGGCAAATGTTTGAGGTAATAGATATCTCAAATACCTCGATTTGATCATTACACATTGTATATATGTGCCAAAGTATTACATGTACCCCCAAAATATGTAGATCTATGAGATGTCAGCAGAAAAATACCAACATAAAAAAGAATGAGAACAGATCTATAATTGAGAGTAGATTAAATGAGCATGATCTTGACCCTAAAGAGCTCACCAGGGAGGCTGCTAGTATTTAAAGCGATCACAGTTCAAAGCAGATTATACCACAAAGCTATAAATAATGTAATGTGGGAATGTAGAGGAATATGAAAAAGAGTGAATTAATGTATGCCAGATGATGTAGAAGCTTGGATGGCAGGGCAAAGCCTGTGGTCAAAGCAGGGACCTAATGCAATCAATCTACTTGGATATTAAATATTAAATAATTTGGAGAGATATTTATTGTTTAAGCAAGATTGGGGGACAGATCAGAGCTGAGGATCTGTTAAAAGAAATTGCACTCAAACAATAATAGCTCCTAACCTTTCCCGAGCAATTTCTCTTACCAGGCCCTTTCTAAGTGCTTTATATATGGCCAATTTGCATGCAGAAGAGTGCACAGTCAGTGTTATGGGTTAAACATAACAAATTAGTGTTCCCCAAAGATTTGTAATGTTGAAGTCCCAACCCCCAGTACCTCAGAATGTGAACTTATTTGGAAATAGGACTTCAACAGATATACTTAGTAAAGATAAAGTCATAGTCAATTAGAGAAGCCTCCTCCTAATCCACTATGACCCATGTCCTTATAAAAAAGCAAAATTTGACCACAGATACATGCTGGAAGGACAACATATGAAGATTAGTGCAAGTGGGCATCTTCCTTGAAAGATGACTGGTCCATGCCCTTTGTCCTTCTCTCTTTCAGGCCTTTTTCAGTCTTCTTCTGGAACATGTGGATGTGGCCATGATCATACTAAACTATGAGGATCAGAACAAGCTTGCAGAATAGGGGAAAAGTCAGTAGAAAGAACGTGGATCCTTGAGAACTTGACAGAGAGAAGTATCCAAGCCAGCCCTGTGCACTATCTGCATAGGCACTGCCATTTCAGACCTCTGTTACCCATTGCATACCTAATCCTAACCATCACGTATATTGGCTTACTTATTTTCACCAATAGTGAAATGAGTTAAGACTTAATATCCCTGTTTATAAAGTAACTAGGGCTAAGAAAGTAACTCATCCAACACCGTGGTGCCTTTAAAAATATGAACTCAGGTCTGCCGGGCTCCTAAGCTTTGTCCTTTCTCTTATGTTGATGCTGCCTCTGCACTTGATAATCCCCAAGCCCTGTGAGCATTTTGAATTTATACTCTTATGTTGCTTCTAGTAATTTGCTGACATGGTTCATGCACATGGTCAATAAGACCTCGGTTTGGTTCCTGACAAAGGTCAGGTGCCTAAGCTCTTATCCAGGATCAAGGTTTGTCTGCTAACTGTAGCCAGAAGTCTCAGAGCTATGTACTCAGAGTGACAAAGGGAGACCAGCCTCAGAGAGTGTGGGTGGATCTGTAAAAGTCATCCCTGCTTCTAGCACAATGTACTCCTACAATTGCCGGTTAACAGAGAATATTGCTTCTGTCCCTGGATACACAGAGACCAGGAATGATCGTGGATCATCATCATCATTGTATGCAGTTGAAGTCAACATTACATAGAATGCTCTCCTCTTAAGGGACAGACTGACTCGGTGTTCTCCTGTGGGATTTGGAGAAAAACAGAGGCTTAGAAAAGCAGAGGCTGTCCTACCACGTCAACTGCAGCACTACTCACAATTGGCAAGACACAGAATCAACCTAAGCATCATCATCGGATGAATGGATAAAGAAAATATGGTGTTTTCTGTTTTCCAGAAGGCAGGGGCTAAATCAGGAGGTGTGCTATGTTGAATATAACACAAAAAGATTTCTATGCATAAATTCTGTGAAACCTGAGATTTTTTTCAAAGACAACATATATGACCCAATGGTCAATAAGGAAAGTTCATGGGAAGGTTTACATAGAGGATATCTTATGCATAGCTACTCTTTGGAGAGTCTAGGCCTCATATGACACTAGGAATCCTTAAGGGGGAAAAAAGGTTGTTTGTTTATGGGGAGGCATTTTTTTTTTTTTGCTTGTTTTGAGGTGGGTTAGCTGATGGATTTTGTTTTTTCTTACCTCTAGTGCTAAATCTAGTTGTTGTACTAACTAGGGAACATTACATTTTTGGATTGGGAAGACCGAATGCAAACATTTTCAAAGTCCAGTACCTATTTCCAGGGAAACATGCACAGACCAGCAGCAACCCCTTTTCTCTTCCTACACCCATGGCAGACATTGCTAATCAAGCATCATATGCTTTCCCACAGTCCTGATGGAGCATCACATCTCTCCTTACAGGACTAAAGCTGCCACTGCCAATGAAATGGAGTTGATTTCTTACATTGAAATAAATTTTCCATTCTTGCTTTTTGAGGGCAGAGACTATAAATCTCACTCAGCAATGTTCCCAACACTCAACACGAGACTTTGAAAACAGTAGGCTCTTGGGACACATCTGATAAGCATTAAAAGAGTCAAGTTACAAAAGACTCAGTTATTTGCAAAGAGGTTGGATTCAATCTCTCACCAACTTAGAACCCAACGCTCCTTTCCATCTACCTTGCTGCAGCTGGCCAGCAATGTAACCACCACCAAGAACTTGTGAGCATCTTGCATTCTGTGAAGTCTTTTTAGAAACTTTAATCTCCAGAGCAGTTTCACAATCACAGAAAAATTGTTCCTCTCTGCCCTTGCACATGCAGAGCCTCCCCCGGTACCAACACCCTCTACCAGAAGAGGACATTTGTTATAATTGATGAACCTGCATGGGCACATTGTTGTCACCCAAAGCCCATAATGCACATTAGGGTTCAATCTGAGTATTGTACATTCTAAAGGTTGGGAGAAATGGCGTGTGTCCACCATCACAGTTTCATACAGAGCATTTTGCTCTATAAATCGTTTGTACTCTACCCGTTCATCCTTTCCTACCCACAATCCCTGATAATCACTGATCTTTTTACTGCCTTCATGATTTTGCCTTTTCCAAGGTGTCATGTTTATTATCATACACTGTTATCATACAATTTTCAGATTGATTTTTTTTTCCCCAGTAATATGCATTTGAGTTTCCTCCATGTCTTTTCATGGTTTTATAGCTCATTTGTCTGGATGTACCACAGTTTGCTTATCCCTTCACCTACTTAAGGATATCTTGGTAGCTTCCGAATTTTGGCAATTATGAATCAAGTTTCTATAAACATTCACACGAAGATGTTTATGTGGGTGTAAGTTTTCAATTTACACTGCGTAAGTACTAAGGGGCACGATTACTGGATTTTCTGATAAAGGTATGTTTAATTTCGTAAGAAATGACCCAACTGACTTCCAAAGGGGTAACATCATTTTGAATTCCTGCCAGCAATCAATGAGAATTCCTTTTGCTCCTCATCCTTGCCAGTATCCTCAATGTTAGCCATTCTAATAGGTGTGTAGTGGTGTCTCGCTGTTGTTTTAATTTACATTTCTCTAGTGACATATTATGTGGAACATCTTTTTGTATCCTTATTTGCCATCTGTGTATCTTCTTTGATGAGGTGTCTACTAAGGTTTTGGCCTTCCTTAATCGAGTTGTTTGTATTCTTATTGTTGACTTTTAAAAGTTCTTTGACTTTGGATAGCAGTCTTTTATCAGATATGTCTTTTGCAAATATTTTCTCCCAGTCTATGCCTTATCTTTTCAGTCTCTTGCCAATGTCTTTTGCAGAGCACAGACAATTTTAATGAAGTCTAGCTTTCAATTCTTTCTTTCACAGAGCATGTTTTTGATAGTGCATCTAAAAAAATCATCACCAAACACAGGGTCATCTAGAGTTCTCCCATATCATCTTCTAGGAATTTTACAGTTTTGTGTTTTACACTTAAGATTATGATCCATTTTGACTTAATGTTGGTGAATGGAGTCAAGTGTGTTGTCATTCTCCTCATGTGCACATGCCAAGATGTTTTCTGAAGACACTGTACTGTGAAGGTGGACAGAGCTTTAGCTCAGGAGCCAGAAGACTGAGTTTCCTGTCTCCACATAACCGCTATCCTGCTGGGTGACTTTGAGCAATAACTAGGCCTTGCGGCCGGCTCCCCATGTGCTGAATGAGCACCTTAGGCCAAAAGCTGTGATAGATCCTTCTCTCCTCCAACCTGTAGGGTCCTTTGCTGTTGTTCTCCTTCTAGTGTGACTGGAGAACACTTCTGCTGCCACTTATGCTCCTGCCTGAACACACCTCTCCTGAGCAGCCTTCCCTGGGTATTCCAACCCATGGAGAGCACCTGCCTCACAGCCCTTCCAACTCATGGCCTTTCCCACATGGAGGGCCTGAGCCTGCATCTAGATTATGTTCCTGGTGAGCCAGTTCCCTATGTGTGTCCTCTCTCTCCAACTAAGTAGGAAACTCCCTTAGAGCTGAGAATGTTTTGTATTTCCTCTGTCTTCCAAGAGTAAAAACAAAGTTAAGGATGATATAACACCAACAACAGTAAAAATACAGTAATAAATAGACCCACACAGGCACAAAGAGATATAAAGGTCATTGGAAATCAAGAAGGAGGGAGGAGGAGGAGGGGAGGGACAAAAACCCACCTGCTGGGCACAATGAACAGCACTTGGGTGACGAGTACACTAAAAAGCCCAACTTAAGTATTATAAAAGGTACCACATAACAAAAGTGTTTGTACCTCCTTAATACTTTGAAATTAAAAAAAAGAAAAATTTAAAAAAATAAAATGATGTTAATGATGATTGCTACCCTTTGGAATCTGGGTGCTTTGGCTCATAAACCATGTGTTTCAGTGGCTACTGCCTGCCGAAGCTGGGTGAGGCGCTGAGCCCTCATCCTCACTGCACACATCATGTCTGTGTGTGTAGCTGTTCGAACATCTTCAGTTCACGGCATATGTTTATATTCTTTCTGATTCATCACTATATTCCCAGTAGCTGGCATAATACTCAGTATACAAGTGCCTGAATGAATAGAGATACTCTAAAAGAACAGTCACCACCTTCTTCCCCCAAGGCCTTATCAGCCCTTCACTGTTCCAGCACCATTCATCCATCCACAGACCGCCACCCATATCCCTAAGCACATTACAACGCCCATAAAGCTATTAGAATAAGCAAAGGAAGACCCCACTCATTTCAGATGGTGTTTACCTGGCACCCTATCTGAGCACAGCCCTACATAAGTAATTCTTCTTTCACATTCTTTTAGTACATTTTAGAACTTCTCAACAAGCTCTAGCCAGCTAACTAATTTACATATCTAATGGCACAGCATGTCCATTTACACAGTAGCTTCTAGGAAGAAGTTGCCAGAAATTTTTCCACTACTCTCTGCTAAGTCCATCAACTTTCAGTGCAACAGGACTCAGGGTCTATTGCCACTGCACGCCCAGCGTTGGTCAAGAGTCTCCTAGAGCAGTGTTGATACAAATCATCTAGGGGCTTTTCTAAAAGGCAGATCCTGATCCAGTTGGTCTAGAGTGGAAGAAAGAGCCTGCATTTCTAATAAGCTCTCAGGTGATGCCGATGCTATTGTCCCCTGGACCACATTTTTAGAACAATTCTCTGTCTCCCTACTGTTAGAAGAATTCTCTGTCTCCCTACTGCATCAGAAGACCCCAACTCTCAAGTCTGTCCTCCATCCTCCCAATAAGTTAACATACAAAACTGAAGACATCGCCTCCCCCACTTGGACTTGCTGGGCCCCTGTCCATGCTTCTTGACCTGATTCTGGCCACAGGGATTATCGGGAACCTCAACCCGTCTTCCTCTGCTCTGCCTCCCTCAGTCCACCTTCACACCACTTACTCTTCAATAGTAAGCACCTGATGTGTTGCTCTCTCCTTTGTGAGTTGCATAATTATCTCTGTTGCTCCACAAAGTCTTCCTTGACCTCTCTTTTCTTCCAAGCCAAACACAAAGCTCTCCTCTCTGCCAACACCCTCTGTATGCCGCTCCCTGGCACAGGTATACATATTGATCCAGGTTGGAACCAACTGTACCTTGACAAATATTTAAGGAACAAACAGATGAGAACCTCACTGAGAGTATTCTTTCACACAATGAAGGAAGATGGGTAATAATCATACATCTAAAGAAGTAGCTGCTTTTTTTTTAAGAGTACAAATCATTGCTGTGTGCATAACCTATCTTTTTAAGGCTAGTTAGATATTTTCCTATATTAACACATTTTATTACATCATTAGTTTTGAAAGTGCAGATAAAAATTTTAAATGTTGGCTGGCATTAAACAACTTCTAAGGGTGAAGTGAGGAAATAAAATGCATTTAATCCACAACATGCAGAGGAGATAAAGCTCCTTGAAGTGGGGTGGCTCATCAAGTAGGGCGTCAGCCCCATATACTGAAGGTGGCAGGTTCAAACCTGGCCTCCGCCAAACTGCAAAAGCGGGCGTGGTGGCGAGCACCTGTAGTCCCAGCAACTCGGGAGGCTGAGGCAAGAGAATCGCTTAAACCCAGGAGCTGGAGTTTGCTGTGAGCTGTGTGACACCACGGCACTCCACCTAGGGTGATAAAGTGAGACTTTATCTCTACAAAAAAAAAGAAAAGCTCTTTGAAGTGGCTGCAGCATGATTGTTGTGCACTGTTGGAGCCATTGCCTTGTGAATGGCCTCTGAGAAAATTTAATGGAAACTACCAGTAATATTTGACCAAATAGAGAGATAGGTAGATATTTTTCACACAATGCTAAGAAAAGAAATATCAAACACAAATAATAACAGTTATTGCTTTGGAGCACTTGCTGCATACCAGGCCCAGGGCTCATTCTTTACCTTGGTATCTTAAGGAATTCTCCAGCCCACCCTGGGAGATAGTCTCCACTACCCCCATTATACCAGCAGCAACACAGAGGCTGGGGGGGGGGGGTGGCTGAGTGACTCACCAGTGTGTACAGACCTAGTGACAGAGGCAGGGCTGAGATCAGATTTTGCTGCATGTAACCACTAAGCAAAATCACCTCTTGTCAAAAGTTTACAATGATCATGCATAATTAAAAGACAAGCGCATCAAGTGGCCAGATGGCATGAAATACAAAGACAGGAGATCAGAGCTTCCACTCCCTGTGAGCTGCAGCCACTTCAAGGGGCCATCTCACAGACAGATGTAAGACCCAGGATGCTAACGTTAAAGGGGGAGATACAAAGCAGGCTTAAATCCTTGGGGGCACCCCACTTATAGTGGGAAGTATGTGACAAACCAACCTAAATGAAAATTTAATAATGAACCATAGAACCAGTAACAGCTGCATGGAGCTAAATGAAGCAAGTATCACATAGAGAAACCTAAAGTCAGGATGCAGGTAGCCAGAATGACTGGGAAAGGAGGTTAAACAGCATGGAGGAAGAGCCAAATATGGTCCCAGTAACGCCCCACGCTCTTCACCTGTGGGATTTCATTCATTCCTCAAGGGGTCCTTGTCACACTTAGCGTCACACCATTTTACAGACACAAAACCTGAGGCTCAGAGAGATTCAGGAATTGCCTTACAAGAGACAGGATGAATCTTTTGAACTCCATCTATCTTGCATTTTCCGTGTGGATTTGTGGAGTATGCTCAGCTCTCCCCATTCCTCAGTCACTCCAAGACTGGCATTCCTAATGGATTTTTTTAAAAGTTATCTAACAAGTCACTTGCCAGAAAACTGATAAAACTCAGCCCGAGGCTATGGCAAATAGCAGCCTTTAGCAGAGGAAAGAGACTGGAGTTTCAGGAAATTGTAAAAAAATTAGTAACTTGAGAGCATTTAGACTCATTGAAAGAGGAGAGAAAGAAAAAAAGGAAAGAAACTTCATCTTATCATTGGAAACCTGAAGAGATGAAAATATGACCTTTTCTGCCTCCCTGCTTCTAAAAAGTGACAAAAATGTTTCATATTTTTATAAGCTATTCTAGCAGAAGTGTCTCCAAATGTGTGTGGCCTTCTGGGAGTTCAAAGTTTCAATATTTCTTTTTGTTGTTCTTTGGCAAGGAGAAAAAGGATGTTTTTCCAGCAGGCTAGTGTCCATGTGGTTTTGATATGGCCCAATTACTGGACAAACAAAGCTGTGACCCAGTTGTTTCTCAAACTGTATCTCCCACCCAACTCAGAGTTCTCCCTTCTGACCTTACTGCTGCCAGATCCTTCCAAGAGGCCTGGCAGATACTAGAATCCCCAGAGGTCCAGTTCCATCCCTGGGAAAGAGGAGAGCAGAGAATGCTGGAAAAAGTCTTCCACCCACACTTATTTCCTCTGAGTCTTTATTGCCATGTCTATGAAATGGGGAGATTTTGACTACTTCACAAAGATGTGGGGGAGGGGACAAAGAACATTCCACAGTGCCTGAAAAGTAGTGGGCACCAAATAAAAGAAACTGTACAGATGATCACCTTTATCCACAACTATTTCAAGGGAAATAGTAAAGCAGAAAGGTCGCCCAATGAAGGCAGCTTCAAGGCATGTGAAGTGAAGAGTCATTCCTCCCCTTCTCTGCCTCTAAGGCCGTGACCACTGTCAACTGACTGCCTGTCTATGGGAGTGGGCGGCAGCTACCCACATGGCACTGCAGCGCTGCTGGAAGAGCTATGTAACCATGGAGCTGGTCTACAGCAGAATCTTCTTTCAAAACAGAATTCTGATCCATTTTAAGTGGCAAAATGACTCAGGCAGCCTATATCTGGATCCTCACCTACTTATACGGCATAACTCGTACTGCTGTGCAATCACCTTACACAAGGGCCCTGAGTCAGTAAGACAAATGATGTCTGAAACCTGGGCCCCATTCTGCAGGACAGGCCTCCTGACTGGAGGAAAGAGGTGCCTCTTCAATTTATAGGAAGATGCACAGAAGCCAGTGGTAGCCATGTGCTTCTCTCTGGAATTACAAAGGATCCTTCCCTCCTTCCACCAACCTTTATCAAGACTCCCCTGTTTGCTAGCTCACTAAACCAGTCCCTGCCTCAAGGGGTTCAGATTCTGATGAAGGGACCAACATGGAGGTGAATAACTACAGACAACACAGCTAGTTCTTAGAGAGACAAAGGAGCACCTGCCCAGATGACAAGGCACATTAGGGGCAGGGCCAAGATGAGAAAACTGCAGCCAAATGAAAAGAGGAGATTAGAGATAGGTAGCACGAGGAAAGGAAGTACAAGAGAAGGAAGAAGAGAATTAATGAAATATCAGCAAAAGATGAGATGTGGGTGACACAATCAACAGGCACCCTGGCTGTGTGTGAACATGTGCATATGGATATGTCTGTGTGCACTTGCCTCAGAGAGAGACACTTGGGAGTTGTGCAAATTATTGAGATGCCAGTCACTTTGCAGACCTAATCTCATTGAGTCTTCATGGAAATCTCATAAAATGATCTTTGTTATTCACATTTTACAAATCAGGAACTTGGAACTCACAGAGGTGAAACCCACAAGACCCAGCTGATATACAATGAAACCTGTGCTGTGTCCTGTGCACCACAGGAGAAGCAGAACCGTCCTTTGCTGCTGGTGAATCATTTTCTCCAAGGCCCCTTCTTCATCTTCCCTCGTGACAGGCTATTGGTCCAAGATGATAGCCCCCAGGGCCCAAAAGCCCTGGCTTCACCACCACAGCAAAGATTTCAAGTGCCAGCTCTGCATGAGGCTATGGCTGCTGGCACACAACCAAGTCTACCATTAGCACAGTGTCCAAAGAACATTTAGGAAGGTGTCTGTCCCTCAGTCCAGGCACATGGGGGTTATGCTAATTAAATAAATCTAATCATGGAAATGAACTGACCCCCGTGATGGGCACAGCATTCAGCTCCAAGTTACTGGTGATTGTCAGAAAATCCAATTAAGAGAGCACTGAATCTACCAGATAATTGGGTGTGAGGGTAGGGGGTAAGGAGAAGCTAACAAAGGAAATTGTATCTTAATATCCATTAAATCAACCCTCCTCCTAAGCAGAGCCAGGGACAGTGCAGGACAAATTTAGAAGAGAATCGAATGGAAGCCAGGCACTAGCCTATTCCCGGTTTTAACATTTTCTTGAGATTCTAGTAAGAGGGTAGGTGGTAGGCACAGGAAACAAGTTCACAGGCCTATATGTCATTTAGAGAGTCACAGGCTGGGACTTTGGAGGCCCAAGGTCACATACATTCCAGACTCTATCACCAAGGAACTAACTGTTTGATATTTAACATTGTACTCACCGAGCCCTAACAAAATGGAATGCTAGAATTGGACCAAAGCTACTTCATAGGGTAGCTTTGTAGACCAGGGGAAATACAGGAATTTGAGAAAGTAAAATCTATCAAGCCTGCCACATGAACTTATGTCTTAATATTATGATACACAGAAAATGGTGAGGCTGCTCAAGAGGGTGGGCAGAGAATTTATTCTACCTTTTATCTATTCATTCAAGTCGTACCAAGCATCCATATGTTCTAGGTTACGAAGGCAAATATAACAAGGCCCGTGACCCAGACAGAATCTTTGATAGGCTTTGAGAGGTGAGGTTTCTTTCCATTATATCCCTGACATATAACAGTAGGTGAATACTTAATATAGTAAATACTAAATATTTATTGAGTAAATGAACGAACTACCAATTTTGTTCAAGATTAAGTAAACAGACATATTCAATAAAGTCTGATAAAACCATAAGAGAGAAGAAGGTATTCTGGGAACTCAAATGAGGGGCCTCACCCTGCCTGGACGAAAAGTGGGAGCATCCCCATGAATGGCTGTCAGAGGAGCCCTAAACTGTGTGCTGGGGTGAGGGGGGGAAGTTTTGGATAAATGATGGGGAAACCCAACCAAAGCAAGTCTGCAAGGCCAGAAACACTCACTCTGGGACCAGGGCCCACGAGCCATCCCTATTTTGAAGGCGCACAGGCTGGGAGGGGTGGGGGGGTTCCTTCGCAGAGATGCTCCGTCAGCCCAGTCACGGGAGAGAGAAGGCAGGCAGGAAACGCGTGAGATTTGGTTTAAGAATGGGCTGCACCAATGAGAAGAAAATAAAGTAGACAGCTCCGGAGGGCATGGCTGGGGAAGGAAGGTGAGGAACTTGGGAACCACGGGCGCGTGTGACTCAGCGGGAGGGAAAACCACGCAATTGGCGGTAAGGGCGTGGGGCGGGAGTAGGAAAGGGCGCATGCGCACGAGCTCGCGCGTGCCCGTGTGGTGGAGGTGGGGGCTGCGCGCGCGCGTGCTCGCAGGTGAAGCTCCGGAGGATGGAACCGACAAAGAGCAGAGCGCTAAGCTGCCCCCGGCGGCCACAGAGCTGGCGCGGCGGGTCCAGGGTGCCAGAGGCCAGGGGAGGGGATCGCGGAGCGCCGCGCGTAGCCGGGCACAGGCAGAGACAAAGCCGTCTCTCTGCAACAGAAATGAAACAGACGTGGCCGGGGAAGGCCACATATTTGTGAGACGATGTGAACAAAGGGGAAAAGTCAATCCAAGGAAGTTTGAGTTTCTGGTTGGAGCCTTCAACGGCTCCGATCGCTGGATACTTTATGAGAATGTCCTTTGCCCCTGCTTTCTCCCTCTCCCTTTCTCCCCGAAAGAAAAATAAATCCTTGGCAAAATGAGACTTGACGGCATGTAAAGAAAGTCTTCAGACTGTCCCAGCTGGCGCAGGCGTGGGCTGGTCGAGAGGCGCCGCAGGATAACCCTGGGTCGGGGGCTCGGTGCTGTCACCCTTGACATGCCCGCCACCGTCAGCGGTGCAGAGGACGCGACTCTCCGAGGAGCAGGACCGGCTGGGGCCAAAGAAAGCTTTTTGCCTCTAGCCCTTCCTGCCAATTCAACAAGGTTATAATTCCTCGTGTTTCTGCCTTATAATATTGGTCATTGAACCCCACCCTGATCCATCGTGCTGCAGCGCTCAGCGCCCCCTCCCCTCACCGCTCACTGTGAGTCACTTCGTCTTTTTTCCCTTCTTCAAACCACAGCATCACACCGCAAGGCCATATTGCAGTTACCCATAAGCACAAAGGCAAGGACCCACCAATACCTGTTTGAGAAGATGGCATTTTAATTAGCACACTCCAGCTGCCATAAACCCAGCTCCTGCCCCACTTCCCCACCCCTCCCTCTGCCCTCTCCCAACCTCCTTGCTCACCCCCACCTATGTAAAAAAGCCATAAAGCCTCTCTCCAATCGCCTTCTTGGAGTTTATGCAACCCCCAGAACACAGGTTGATTGGAAAGGTCTCTCTCCTGGATAACAACAATTCAATGTGCCTTGACGTTTTAATAGCCTGCCGTCCTGGAGAACACAATCGAGCAAGGCAGTGAAGCAAAAATCATTAGGTAAGCAAGATAATCTAAGCGGAATCTGCTGCCTGCATGCTCACATCTGGGGCCAGGGTGCACAGCTGGGCAGTCCACAAAGCTGGGCTCATCCTGTACTGCAGTGCCTTTGTATGTGAATATATATGTGTGTATACACACACACACACATACACACAGATACTTGTTTAGAGACACACAGTCTTGTGCATGGGTTTGGGGAGATAAACACACTGGCAAGTACAGATCCTCAATAAGAAATAGCATGACAGTACACAATTTATGATGAATCAAAATATATCCTACCTCATCAAACCCCTACCAAAATAAACTTGCTGCTCAAAGGGCAGTTTTCCTATATCACAGGGAAGAAGACAAACTTGTTGAGGTTCCTAATACCAACCATGTAGATGCTTTATATATGTATTGTTGTATACATATTTTGAATATACTGCCATAGTTAAATATATAATTTAAGCATAAATATATAATGGATGCTTAAGTTGTTTGCAAGGTACTTTTACAATTGCTTCATATCTACTAACTCGTTTAATCCTCAAACCACAGAACTATTATTATCCTCATTTTACAGAGATAACTGAGACACAAAGAGTTGAAGTAACATGCCCCAAGTCATCTTTTAAAAAGTGGTGAAGTCAGGATTTGCATTTGAGTGGTCTAGCTCCAGAGTCCAGGCTGTCACTCACTAAGCTATGTTATCTCATAAAAAGTAAGTCACACAAATAGACAGATGGGTTATATGTCTTCATAAGGCCAGTGCATTCCTTTATGAATATGTTTACCTACAAACACACATCTCACATGAATATTTGTGTGAACACTCAAAAGGTGCAAAGCAGTATAAATGACTTCTTTCCCACACAAAATACCCGCCTATACTTATGTATTCCGCCATGTTAATATATTGAGCATCTTGTCAGTCCCTAGGCCATGTGCTAGGGTACTAGAGATACAAGAATTAATTAGATGCAACAGTCACCCTCAAGCTGCTCACAGCCTACAGAGGAGTCAAACAGGCAAACCTCTTGCGGGTGAGAGGTCAGAGGCTGACACTAACCTGCAGAGGCCAGAGGGACCCTCTCCTCCCCAACGCACCACTCCCACCTGCCTGACACATCCTCCTCCCGAGTCTTCTTGGGAAGCCAAACACTTTTTCCCATGAGATGCTGCCATCCCTCGAAACACACAGAAAGCCCCATTTGGGAATTGCCTTCCAAACCATTTTATAAGCTGCCCTAAAAAAATAAATCTTGTTACTTGATAATTACACATAACACACACACTCACACCTCTTTCTTAGGAGGGGTCAGCAGTGATATCACAGAACCCAAGGACCAAGACTAACAGATGACAGAAAATTCTGTTGGAGCCCAACCCTCCCAGCTGGTCCACGCCCCTCCCTCTCTTCCCTGCACACAAGTCCTCCGGCATAGACCCGTCTCCCTGGATGCTGACGAGGCAAGCTATTCACGTTACGAATATGACCCTCAGAGGGGAGAGCCCCTCTCAGCAGCCCCCGAACTATGTTATCACCGTTATTAAGGAGCTTAAAGAGGAGCTGGGAGGACAAGACACCGCTGGAATTGCAGGCTGATTGTGATTGATGTGTTCCTATTAGCACTCAGTGTTATCTCTCTGGATGGCAAGAACAGCCAGTGGCTTGTAACACAACAGATTACCTGAGTTCTCAGCCTTAGAAGGATGTTTAAATAAAATATAGTCCCTCTTAGCAAGAGGCTCATTTTCTCCAGGAGGCTCCCAGACTATTTCATGTCAGCTCTGATTCGCTGTGACTCTCCTCAGTAAACATGTCTTATCATTAATAATTCTTTACAAGCACAATCTCCAAGAGTCCTCTCTCTCTCTCTTTCTCTCTCTTGCTTTCTCTAGGTGGCTGGACTCAGACACATCACGCTCCAGTTTGGGTTCCAAGGTGCTTCTCTCTAGATTTTCACCTGCCTTGCCAAAAATGATTGATTACACTGGGCCAACTGGGTGTCCGGCAATACCCAACAAATGACTTTGGCCCCTAACAGCAGGCCTTGGCCAGATAGAAATCAATATTTCACCATTAAAATCTATCAAAGAAGAGTTAAGGCACCATCTGTCCCTGCCGCCTCTCTATGGTGTGTGAACATTAAATCCGACACTTGTACTACATGGGTAATCAATATATAGTGGTTCACAGATCATTTGTGGTCCCCTTTTAGCAGTGATGGATGTCTGGAATCGTTGTGATTCATTTTGTCAGACCATTAAACAAGATTCTGTCCAGTTCCTTCCTGATTTCATTTAGAGGATCATTCTTCACAGTTCATAAGAGGGAAACGGTTTTACCAATCTGCTTCTATTTCAATAAGTCACTTTATAGAGATTTTGTGTCCTCCAGACTGTAAAAATTCTGGAGAGATAGTACAAACAGACCTCTAAAACTATTCACTGCATGACATATGCATAAAGTGTGAAGAAAGGAATGTAAATATGTTTACCTCTTTATCTGCAAATGTTGGTTTTAACCCCCTCCTGACTGAAGAGCTGGCTGGAGGGTGCTCCAGGTATTATGCCTGCTATAGCAGGGGGTTGCCTAAGTTTGATGAGTGGGGGCGAATTTATGGAGGTAGGGAGAAGCTCCGGAACCCTCATGGCTATGGTGAAGAACAAATAGGAATGACTTTTCCAGGGGCTGCATTTCAGAGACTCTCATTTCTACAGCCAAGATGATCCCCCCGCCCATACAGGTACATGCCTCTGTGCACTGCCATACCACATGCTGACCCAAGATAAGAGACACTGCCCTTGCCTTGCAGAGTACCACAAACGATCTGCTTGACCACACAGCTCTCATCTGTGGAGCAGCAACCTGTGTCAGGCACTGTATGTACACAGTTCTCACCTCCAGCAATCCTATGAGATAGGTACTATTGTCTTCACTTCCCAGTGAGGAACTAAGACTCAGAGAAGTTAAATAACCTGCCTAAGATTACTGGAGTCGGGTAATGTAAGAATCAGGACCCAAACTTGGACCTTTGAGACGCCAGCCCATGAACTTTAGGTCAGTTCTCAGCTGGTGGCCATTACTCTACATATGATTTTATTTCAACCCAAGTGAATTTCCTTCAGTACTCCTGGACTTCTTATTGACACCAACCAATCAGGGTGTTACCCACACATTCGGAAATAAAGTTTTACTTTAGTGTTATTTTAAGTAGATCTATAGCAAAATCACTAAATAATGAACTCCAAAATGAAACAATGGAATTTATATTACTTTCTGGTTTGGGATCATTGGATAATTATATCACTGTTGCTGATATTAATGAAGAGAAATAGATGTGGACTTAAATATCAACATAAGTATAAATGTAGATACATATACATTTGTGTATAAACATATATGTACTTGTATATAATTTATATATTAGGTATTACACAATAAATATATATAACTTCAAAATCTTAGACATGATTTAGCTTTTCCTTCTTTTATTTGATTCTAGTAACTGAGGCTCAGAAAGTATAAAAGTTTGCCTGGGACAAAAAGTTTCTGACTTCTAACAATAAATACTCTACCACAAAATTGTAAGTAATAAAATACTACTCAATTATTATTTTTGGTGATATATTTATTGAGGGAATAATTGGGAGAGAGTTATACTCATTTTGTAAGTGGAACAGAAGAGAAAAACTGCCAATGCATTCATGATTCCACTCCAGTTCCCTAACCACTATACAATTCTGCCTGGAGGCAAGCATTCCTTTAGATAACAATAGAACATAAGGCAGGTTGTACTACTTCAGAGCCCAGGGCCATCTGGCCAGAGCCATGTTGGACAGTAGCACACAGAACAACATGAGGGTAGGAAACTCGAGAGACATATGGCATGACAGAGAGAGCCTGGAATAGTCTATGGAAAGAATAGGCAGAAAATCCACATACTCCCAGACAAGTCACTTTACCTCTCTGAGCATTTGTTTCCTTGTCTGTAAGACTGAAGTTAATTTCACCTACCTCGGGGCGGTACCTGTGGCTCAAAGGAGTAGGGTGGTGGCCCCATATGCTGGAGGTGGTGGGTTCAAACCCAGCCCCAGCCCAAAACCACACACACACAAAAAAAATTTCACCTACCTCCCATGGTAACCTAGGATTAAATGAGACCATATAAACCTCAGCACACATCCGAGCACAGTCTAAGCTGGTCCCCCTGTTATCCCCTTCTTCTTCACTTCCTTCCTCCCCTACATTATTCCATAAGCTTGTATTTTAATATATTTCAATCTCCAGTAAGAATCTGTAATGAGATCTGCCACATAAGAATATACCTATGTCTTTGATTCTTGAAACATAAAACCTAGGAATTAAAAATAGAATTGAGTGCCTTTGGACCAACTGTTGGCCCAGTGTAGGAATCACTTTCACTGCCTGCCTAACAGTCTATTTTCAATGACCAGAAGCTCACGGTGTCTTAAAGAAGTGCCTCTTCACTGGACAGTTTTTTAATGACAAATTTCATGCTAAATCTGCCTCCATGTAAATCCTATCCATTAGTCTGAGTAATAATTCCAATCCATAACCACTTCATGTTCCATGTAATTATTTAACAGAATGAAAGGAAATGTTCCCTTTAATTTGTGTTCAAACTACCTTCTTGAAGCATTCTGGTCATTGAACTAGAATCCAGGAGCTTTGTGACTGTGCCCAAGGTGGTTGTGTGCATGGCTTTCTATAGCTTTGAGCACATCCCAGCACATATTGAGTACACAGTTTTGTGTTTTTCTTTTTCTTTCTTTTTTTCAATTTCAAAATATTAAAAGGATACAAATGTTTGAGGTTACATAGACCACTTTTGTAAAGCTTGAGTCCTGGCTATTGGCGTGCCCATCCCCCAAATAGTGTTCATTGCACACCTTAGGTAGGTTTTTGCCCCATTCCTCGCTTTTCTCTCCCCCACTCCATTGATTTCCACTGAGTTTTACTTCCCTGTGTGCACATGTGCACCCATCGGTTAGTTCCAATTTAAGTATACGTGGTGTTGGTTTTTCCATTCTTGAGTACTTCACTTAGGAGAACCGTCTCCGGTTCTATCTAGATTGTTGCAAAAGGCATTAATTATCATTTCTTTTTTATGAATGAGTGGTACTCCATGGCATACATATACCACATTTGATTATCCACTCGTGAATTGATGGGCACTGGGTTGATTCCACATCTTGGCAATTAATTGTGCTGCAGTAGATGTTTGAGTGTGGTATCTTTTTAATGAAAAGTCTTCCTTTAAGTAGATAGCCAAAAATGAGATTGCTGAATTGCATGGTAAGTTTACTTTTAGTTCTTTGAGGAATTTTCATACTGTTCTCCATGGATGTTATACTAATTTTCTGTCCTACCAACAGTAAGTAATTGCTCCTTTCTCTGCATCCTAGCCATCATCTATTATTTTGGGACTTTTTAATAAAAACCATTGTAACTGGGGTAAAGTGATATTTCACTGTTGTTTTAATTTGCATTTCTATGATTACTAATGATGTTGAGCATTTTTTCATATATTTATTGCCCATTTATTTTTCTTCTTTTGAGAAACGTCTGTAGGTATCTTTTGTCCACATTTTAATAGGGTTGTTTTGTTCTTGCTGATCTGCTTGAGTTCTTTGTAAATTCTGGACATTAGCCCTTTATCAGATGTGTAGCTTAGAATATTTTCTCCATTCTGTAAGTTGTCTATCTGCTCTGTTGATTATTTCCTTAGCTGTGCAGAAACTTTTTAGTTTAAACTAACCTCATTTATTAATTTTGGTTGTTGCTATGATTGTCATTGGGGTCTTAGTCATAAATTCTTTGCCTAGGCTGATATCTGTAAGAAGTTTCCCCACATCTTCTTCTAGCTTTCTTATGGTTTCATGCCTTAGATTTAAGTCTTTTATCCATCAAGAATTAATTTCTAAGTAGAGAGAGGTAAAGGTCCTGTTTCATTCTCTTGCATATGACTATCCAGTCTTCTCTTTGTCCTTGCAACTGTCTGGGCAATGTCTGTCTCTACTGCTCCAATTTTGAGCACGAAACTCAGAATTACATGCACAGGGTGCTTCCAATTCAATTATATATTTAATTTTCATTCATCCATTTCTTCCTTTCTTTTTCTTCTTTCTTCTCCCTATCCATTTTTCCTCCATCTCCCTATCATTTCATCTCAAATATCCGAGTAAAGCAAGGGACAGGTTCAGCAGCTCATGCCTGTAATCCTACCACTTTGGGAAGCCAAGGTGGGAGGATCACTTTAGACCAGAAGTTTAAGACCACCCTGGGCAACATAGCAAGATCTTGTCTCTATAAAAAAAACAGAAAAAGTTAGCCGAGTATAGGGCCATGCGCCTACCTCAAAGGCTGAGGCAGGAGAATCACTTGAGTGCAAGGAGTTTGAGCCTACAATGAACTCTGATGGCACCACAATACTCTAGTTTGAGCAATGGAGAGAAACCCTGTCTCACAAAAATAAAGAAAAAGGCTAGAATGCCAGTCTATGTGGTATCCCTTAATATGTAATGGAATAAAGTCCAGCCCTAAGAGCAAGGGCAGTCTCAGCAACTGCTACCTACCTCCAGACGTCAGCGTAAGCCCCATGTGGCTGTGAGCAGGCTGATGTGCTTGCCAGGATCCCAGGGCAGGCCATGGTCTCTCTGTTATCTGCATTGTTCATACACTTCAAAATCAGAGTGTATGATTCAATGATTATACACTGAGCATTCCTAAGAAAGCCACATTGAGCTCTCATGGCCTGTCCAGGACATTTAAGGCAGAGCATCATCCACTTGCTCTGCCTGCCTGCTCCATTCTGTGCCTCCTCTGCGACACTGAGGTTAATCACATGGGCCTCATTGAGGTCCTACCTCTCCAAGTCCCACTCATTGCTGATACATCCTGTCACTGATATTAATATCTTAAAATGACAAGTTTTGCTGCCAGTTTCCTAGTATTTATGTAGACCCCTGAATCCAATGTCTCTGTCCAAACATTAGGCATATACAATTTTCTTCCTGTAAGTGTGGCCTTATTTGAGAGTGAGTCCTGTGCACTGGTTATTTTTAAACGTCAGTTCTATGCATGTCCACTAGGGTAAAACTGCACAAACTCGTCCTCAGCCAAGACACAAGCACACCTGACTGGCAGGTCTGTGCCCATTAGATGTGCAATGGCATGTGAGAATACGGCCATTACCTCAGGGTAAAATCAGTTACACACAGGTTTGAAAATCTCCAACTTCATCTCTGGCCAGGCACTATTTCCGATGGAATAGATACCTAAAGGTTTTTCCAGGAATCCCAGACATGCTTTTGCTTTTTGCCCCAAAGTAAAATATATACCCTCAAGATTTTTCCTTTAGAGATGACTGTGGCCCTTCTTGCTGGCCTTTAAGCCCATTTTGGGGGGTTAGGAGTTAGCCTCTTTGCAAGCTATTCTCCTTAATAATCGCACTCTCAATTACATACCTACCATATGCCAGGCGCCATACCAATTGCTTTGTGACATTATTTTATTTAATTCTCACAGTAGCCCTCTGTAATACAGGTTTTATTTTCCCCCATTTTCAAGTGAGAAACTGAGGCTGTCAGAGGTTTAGTAATTCATATGATATCACACAGTTAATAAATGACAGAAGAGGCAAAGTCAGGCCGGAGTCCATGGCCTGAGCTACTGATCCCAGCTATCTTTTATCAGAAAAAAACAATTTAATCTATTCACTTTACACCTGCAATGGGATTTACATACTCAGATCTGGAAGCAGAATGTAGGCTTGATCAAAAACCTTCCTTACTCCCAAGTCATGTCTTGTTATCCAAACATTAATAATGTTTCTTTCGAATTTCACTTCAAACTTCTGATGAAAGGGAGCCATCAACCTGTAAGATGTGATGCAGAAGGGAAACAAGACTTAAATCTCCTCTTTCAGCTCAGAGCCACGTGAGAGCAGAATGTCAAGGGAGGGACCGCAGCATTTCGCCTTTTCATGTTATGGGCCCTTTGGCCAGCACGCACCAGGCAAGGATTTGGGAGCTATGCAGAAATCAACCACTCAATGGTGGGGAGGGAAGGTGGGTGGCTAGACTAGCCCCTGAAGGCTGCACCTGGGCACAGGACTTGCTCATGGGAAACTTAGTCAGAGCATCAGAAGCTCTGCTGGGAGGGTAAGAGTTGTACTGTGCTCACAGCCAGAGGCCTGCAGGGTCCCACTGAGGAATATTAAAACTAGGAAGCTCCACCAGTGGTTTTTGATTGAGTCAGGTGGGTGTAGGCTCTCTCAAGGGGCACTCAAAAATGTGACAGTAGCTGCAATGATGATGGTGCGTGGGTAATTAGTGGGCAGGGAAGATTATGCTAAGTGTACTATAATGTACAAGATAGTCCTATGAATGATGAATTGCCCATTCAAAATGCCACTGGCACCCCAATGACCGAATCCAACTTTCTAATTTTATAGAAAGAAATGAGGAAGAATTTGAGTGTCTCTCCCCAAAAAGACCCAGAAAGATTATTTCTTTCCTGCCCAGTGTTGTCAGTGCAAATTCAGGCCCCTCAGGAAGAAAACTTTTACGGAAATTGTTGCTTCCCTTTAAACCTCAGTAGGGCCACAGTTCCTAGAAATAGAAAAGGAAACGATATTCCTTCTAAGTGCCAAATCCTGCATTAAATACGTGTACAGCTGATCTCATCTCCTTTTAGAAAACAAAAACACTTGTGAATCAGATGCTATTGGAAGAAAGGAAACTGAAGCTCAGAGAGATTGAATAAGCAGATCAAGGTCATAGCTCATCTGTGACAGAGGCAAGATTTCCACTTGGCTCTCCCAGGCAGCAAAACACACAGGCCTTCCCTTGGGCCTTATGAGAGTGACTAGTACCCACTGGGGACCCCAAATCACACTTCAGATCTTCTAAAGACTCTACCAACCTGAAGAAAAATCAACAGGGGCAAAATTCATCTTTGAGCCTTCTCCCCTCACATGGTTCCCTCAACATCATCCCTTTACCTCCTGACTTAGCCAACAGGAGCTGGTTCGAGGTTACTGTTACCAGTCATTTTTGCTTTTTATAAGAGTATATGTGCTATGTGAAAAACATGAAAATATGAGAAAGGAAGTTCTTGTTGTAGAATGGGAATAGGGAAGGGTATTACTGCAATATGGAGGAGTGAAAAACTTTTCAAGAACTATTACCATTTTACAATTTTCCCTTACATAAACCAGCATTTGGGAAAATAGCCCAGCTTTTTCCTAGTGCTTTTGGCCAACTCTGGAAGGTTTCCATTTTTGTTCTAATTGGTCAGAAACCATTTGATACAATGAGGAGAAGAAATAATAGTCAGAAGATCCAGGAAAGGCAGGGGAGATGGTACTTCAGGTCAGCCTCCAAAACCTACAGAGAATAGGGAAATGCACGAGAACAACAGTGCTGATAAGATAATGGCCCATCTTAGCAACCTTTACAAATTCCTGTGTATTTATTCAGACAGAATGTGCATTTCACTGCACTGAAACTGCCATTCTATCATTTCCTAGCCTGTGGCCTTGGGCAAATGCCTTGACATTGACTATCCTCAGTATCTTCATTTGTTCATGTACAGTAGTAATTTCCATCTCTGGGTGTCATCATCAAGAATGAATGTGGCAGGCTCAGTACCTGTGGCTCAAGCGGCTAAGGTGCCTAGCCACATACACCTGAGGTGGTGGGTTCAAATCCAGCCCTGGCACGTCAAACAAAAATGACGGCTACAACCAAAAAATAGCCGGGCGCCTGTACTCCCAGCTACTTGGGAGGTAGAGGCAGGAGACTCGCTTGAGCCCAGGAGTTGGAGGTTGCCATTAGCTGTGATGCCACAGCACTCAACCCAGGGCGACAGCTTGAGACTCTGTCTCCAAAAAAAAAAAAAAAGAATGAACGTGGCAATAAAGCACCTAGCACATAGTAGGTGCTCTGTAAGTGGAAGTATCTAGGAATGATTCTCTGGAAAATGTAGTGCATGGCATGGACTTAGGGGAGTGCAAAACAGTGTATCACCTCCAAAGCTCCAACTCCACTTTAGGGGAAAAAGAGATTGCCAATCTCCTTTTCCCCCTGAAGAGTAGGTGGGGGTGGGGGGAGGGAGCAAGGAGGGAGCAAGGAGGGGAGATTTCAGGGTAACAAGACTAATCAGGATTTCACCATCAAAGCAAATATATCCAATTAACGGCTATTAAAGAAGCATTTTCTGGCACTGTGCACAATGAAGGCCATTCTATCTAGTGGAAATTAATCTTAATTATTGGTACCTGCATACATACATGCAAAGGGAAGCAACTCACATTAATCTACATTAAACTTAATAGCAGTCCGTGTATTATCTATTCTGAGTCAAAATTGACTGCTGGCCCCTGCGTAGATATCTGCAGTGCTAACTCAAGTAATTACAGTGCACTGGGTCTCAAAGACACAATTTGTTCCCTATATAATAAATCAGCTGCTAGAAGCTTTTTATAATTAAAAACCAAAAGGAAAAAAATAGAACTGTACAGGCAAATGTCATTTTCAGCTAGGGGAAATTAGAGGAAAGGAAAGTGTGTCTCCTTATTACCTGGTCTGAAAGGAGAATGAAACCTGTCTCTGGTGGATTCCTAAACAGAGAGATAAATAAATACAGTGGTAGGTTTTCAGAACTGTGGCAAAAAAAATGTTTTTAAAATTTAAAATTTAAGTTTTCTAAGAGGTCTTTCCAAGGAGACCCATAAAGCTATCTGAGCGCAATCCCTTATATCAACTGGAATTTTCAGTAATGAAGGACAGGGTAGAGGCCAAGTTGATTTTATTAAATCCCATTTGCTGGACCTCTTTCCATTCCAAGGCATTGTGCATGGATTCAATGAATAACTTTCTAGAGGTCACCTTACCTTCCAGGGGGTCTCTTTTACTTTTGTCATCTCTGCCTCCAGAAGCCATGGACTTCCCTCCCTCTTCCTCAGCTGCTCCAACTAGTTAGGGATTCTCTCCGCACCATAGAGTCCTACAACTGCTGGTGCTGTGTGGCCTCCCAGACTAACTGGTCCCACCTCTACCCAGGCCAGACTTTTCCAAAGTGTGGCTTGCCTGCCACCACTGGGTGGGGAATGATTGAGTAGTGCACAGGTAACACCTCCACCTCATTTGCTAGGGCCTGGCCTGCAGGTCATACTCCACATCAGGAAGACATCCCGCAAGCTTCTGTAGTTAGGACACAGATCACCCATGCCTGATCGTCACCCTGGCCCCCCATATCTCCCACGTCCCAGCTCACCGCAATAGAGGGCCCTACCTGAGCGCCTCCCTCCACTCTGCCCCTCCTCAGCTCTCACCTGTTGATGCCCACTGAGAGCCTGCCTTCCGTCAACCTGCCCAGTAGCCCTCGTGGCTCCCACCCAAGGTCACTGAGTCCAGCTATTCAGGTTGTGTGTACACAGGTAAAGTGAAAGAGGTCTTCTGGGATTATGCAACCCAGTGGCCCTGACAACCCTTGATACATATCACCACCACCTTGCCTCAGTCCTGGTTCTCACCCCAGGGATCCCTCAGGCTCCTCTTCCCTTTGCTCATGTGTGACCCTGCTCTCAGCTTTCCACACTCCTAAGACTCCTCAAACTCCCCCTGCTGAAGCCCTTCCCTAGCCCTGGGCCCTCCACTCGAGGAATCAAAGTCAGTCCCCCTGGGACCCTTTCCTCCCCATCCCTGGCCTTGTCTTTTCCCATTGGGCCAAAATTCCCTTTCAGTTCACAAATCCCAGAATCTTTCCTCTTCTTCGCCATGGTGTTCTCCTATCTCCACTCTGAAGCTCTCGCAACCTCAGCCTACACTTCTTGCCCCTGTCTGCTTTATTCTCCATTCTTTGGTAGGATCATTTAACACAATTTTGAAATCAAAAACCATGTCAATGTTCCCTATGAGAATTTAGAAAACACAGAAAAATAAAGGCAGGTGCCTACTACTCAAGTCTTTTTCCTGTGGATAGAAAGAATAGATTCTAATTTACCTAATGGTCATGGAATTGATAGTGATTGCTGAAGTGACTTTCATACTCTTTCTCCAGTAAGTATACATGCCCCATCTGTCAGCATCTTGCCCAGAAGCAACAAGTATTACCAGTACTTTCTAGCAATGCTTCATGCATGAACAAGTACGCATGCATGTAAGCATTTCCAGGCCAATGATGGGATCCATCACACTTTTTTACACTTTACTTAAATGTGTTAAATGTGTAACATTTAAGTGTAAAATTAATTTTCACTTAAATGTTAAGAGTATTGCACAGTTGCAGATCTGCATCAGTTTCCTTCTTAAATATATCTGTTTAATTACAACAGTCAGAGTTGGGGCAGAGCAAAAATCATGAGAGAGGCAGGTGAACAGCTGGAGTTCATACAGATAATTTAGAAAAACTGTGTCAACTTAAAAAACACTGTCTGCTCCGGTATATGAGTTCTGCCATCTCCCCAGGCCACCCTGCCTTTGTCAAAGTGGCCCTTCAGAACAGCTTCTCCAGTGATGGGGAACTCACCTCCTGAAGTGGGACCCTTAGTTAACAAGGCTCTCAATCTGAGCCCTATGGGAATCATTAGCATTTAAAATCTATTTCATCCATTTAGACACAGAATAGCTAGGGATTGGCATTGTTTCTTAACTATATCAAATGATCCTTTCTCTTAAAACGTAATTTTGACTTCTGAAAGGAAGAGACCAAAGCTGGGCTTTCTCCCACATCTCCTCTGAGTGCCTGCCAGCGTGCTACCCACACTGCCCCACAGAGCCTCCTTACCTTCTGGGGGCTCCAAATGGCCTTTCCTGACACCTTGTCTCAGAACCTCTTCAGTTACTCTAATTGTCTCTTGGTGACCTGAATTCCCAGTGGCTTATGCAAAGCCTGCTACTGGTTTTCAAAAATGTATATTTGGTAAATGAATACTAAGAGAGGACTACCCCACAGTGGTCTTTTCTTGAAAGACAGTGATGACAAATAGAATAGTATTATATTTTTAAGATAAGTCCGTGAAATCCAAATGTTAGGGGGCTTCCCCCCAAGAACCCCTAGACACAGACAGGGCTATCACTTGCCATGGCTAACAGCCCTGGAGCTGCGTTTAGGGCACACCCAACTGGTACAAGTGCTCACAGACCCAGGCAGGAAGCTGGGTTTCTAGGCCATGCAAACTCCAGGAAACCAGGTCACAGGGAAGGTTCTTAGAGACATGTCATAGAAGTTCTTGAGGGGTACAGAGAAGAGAACTAACACTTCTTATGCTTTCATTTGTGCCAGAAATTGAGTCTGAGGTTAAAATCAAACTTGTCTGTTTGCAGGGAGGAAGAGAGAAGTCCTGGAATCAGTACCCTTTCCCACACACCCTCCCCCAACCCTGAGAAAGTACAACCAGTTCTAAGTTGGAATTGTCGGTCAGTCCACTGACAACCATTTCCTGAAAACCTACCAGTTAAAAAAAGACCTGGCCTGTGTCTCAACACTGTGGTTAGTGATGGACAATGAATTTACATGAAGAGATAAACTATTATAAATTAAACACTTCTATAAAATGTTCTTCTAAGACGATTGTGGTGGAAGAATCATAGGGCTCAAAGGAAAAAACATTTGAATTCTGGCGTTGCCACTTCTTAGCCTGTGACCTCTCTGAACTCTGTCTCTGGAATAGAAGTCATACATGCATAACACCACCTCTCAGTTGTTGTAAGGGTAAAATGCAACATGATAAGAATGTATACATGAAGGTGGGCCGAACATGCCCATTTGAGCATCAACAAATGAGAAATAAGTCAGACAAAGGCCTGTGCTCATGGCACTTACGCTTTAACAGGGATATAAATTCTTAAAGAAGTAACATGAATACAGCTCAGTGCTCTAAGATGGGAGGCAGAGGTAGGACGTGGGAGTGGCTGCTAATCAAACAGGTGGGTGTGGAGAGACTTGTCTCAACTTTCAGAGGCAAGTAGAGTCATCCAGGCTGACCAGGGGAGAGGAACAGGGAACAGAGTGCTCTAGGAAAGAATGCATCTGAGGTCCGCACCCCCTCAGAGAGAGTAAGGGAGGAGATGACCAGGGGACAGAGCCTCATCAGCCATGGTCATGAGTTTAGACCCTAGTGTAAGAGCCACTATAAGTTTTAAGCAAGTGAGTCACGCACACAGTTAGATGCACATTTTAGAAAGCAGAATATGGTAGAGCAGGCAAAAAGAGGAGAAAAGTCAGGACAGAGTGGTAGGAAATAAAGAGAGAGAGAGATTATGGGGGCAGAAAAAACAGGACATTCCAGTGTTTATGAAAGACCAGAGTTAAGGTAAGGAGAGGAAGCACCATTGGTGGTTCCCAGGTATCAGGCTATGGCAGCTAGGTAAAAGTTTTTGGAGAAAGATGTTGAATTTAGTTTTAGATATGTCAAGATTGAGGTTCCCAGGAGATATCCAAGTGGAGTTGTTCAAGAGTAGATGAGCACGTGAACCCCAAATCGGGAAAGTTCTGGATTAGAGACAGAAGTGTAGGAGCATAGAGACCATGAACAGTGCTGGGCCATTGATGAGATTTTGCAGAGAGTAGTTGGCAGAGGACCCTCCAAGAAGGTAGAAAAGAAGGGGCTCAGTACAGCGACTGCAAGTCAGCGGCAGAGATGAGAGGAAACGCCATGGAGAGGGCAGTGTTATGAAAGCCAAGGAAAAACAGGATGTCAACAGGGTGGAGTAGGCCATTTGTGCCAAGTGCATGAGATCAGATTTGAGAAGTATTTATTGCATAAGGAAAAGCAGAAGTCTTGGTGATCTCAGCAAGTTTAAGTGGAGTGATAAGGGTAGAATCCCAGATTGCCAAGTTGAAGGAAAAGGTGGGAGGTAGAAACAGAGATAGGCACAGGCAAAACTTAACGGGAAATGACTATGAAACTTAAGATAAAAGATAGGACAGTATCTGGAAGGGGATAAATATAGAAAAAGTTTTGGCAATGATATCTTTTTAAAGTGAAAAGACTTGAACCTATCTTAATGTTCATAAGAAAAAAACAAATAGAAAGAAAGAAGGTTAGTTAAAAAGAGAGGGAGGAAATGATAATGAAGGAGAATTTCTGGGAGGCTGGTAGAGATAGGATCCAAAACATATTTCACTGGAACAAGAATGAAAGATGTATATATTAGAATCTCTTTCGAGTTCAAGTAACAGTATGCCCTCTGGGATTGTGACTAGAACTCAGATTTTAGAATTCAAAAGCTTGCTTTCTACTGCCATTAGTTAAGCAACTCAGTGTTGGCAGGGCTCAGAATTAACAACCTCATGATTTGCCTCATGATTACAAGATGGCTGCAGCGGCCCTAAGCATCACATCCTTACATGATCAATTCATAATTAGGAACCATGTGTTTGTTGGCACAGGGCACAATTTTCTTCATGCACCTCCCTCTTAGAAGAAAGAAAGACAGTTTTACAGAAGTACTCCAGAAGACTTCTTGACACATCACATTGCCTAAAATTGGGTCTTGACAGTCATCCTTAGACCAAGGCTTGTCTGAGATGAAGGCATTGCTGCCCAATGCTCAAACAAAATCAGGGCTGCAGTGGCAAAGAAGAAAGGAATGCAGTTGGGTGAGAAATAGCAGTGTCTGCCTCAGAGTTACAGATGAAGTAGGTCTGTGGGTTTGGAAGCAGAAAATTGAACTAATTCTTGTCAAATGTCTATTTTCTCTGTAAGTTTGTCATGTGTTAAGAGTGAAAGGGAAGGGGTGGTAGATATGAGATCTGATAGGACTAAGGAGGTCTAAAACAACCATGGTGGAAGAAGAGAGAGTGAAGTAACTGAAAAAACATGGAAAATTCCAAGAAGGTCTTCTGTAGGGAGAGTGCTTGGAGAAGAAATTACAGACCAACAAAAAGAGGAAATGGAGTGCAGATTCACTAGGGGACAGCTTTGCCCAAGTGGTCACACTCACTAAGACTTCCCAGCCTCCTACTCTTGGGATTCTGGGCTGAGTAAGTCTTTGTTATGGGGCCACCCTGGGCATTGCAGAGTGTTGAGCAGTATCTCTTACCTCTGCCCACTGGATGCCAGTAGCAACCCCCACCTCGGATCCCAACAATCAAAAATGTCTCCAAAATTGCCCATGGGAAGGGACAAATCTTTCCAGTTGAAAACGCTGACTTATTTAATCCCGCTGAGTGGGGATAGTGGTTCTGCTTTCTGCTTTCATGATGAGATTAAGAGCCCATGACATACAACACATAGCTAAGAAGAAGGCCCTGAGGTGCTCATCCTACAGTGCTCCCCTAGCACCAGCACCAAGTAGGAGCTCACTTGGCCCTGGCCTGCACTTTCTCACTGGGCTTCTATACCCCTAGATTCACTTTGAGTCATGATTTGTTTTTCCGGAAAGAATTAGAGAACGCATAAAAATTAAATCTTTACAAGAGCTCTATATGCTCTTTTCAAGGAAATCAATCATTTGGGTAAAAAAAAAAAAAATGTGGCAGCATTTTCCCAAGGACTTAGAGGAGAAAACCACCATTCGAAAACGAGAATCTTTGAAGTTGGAATGTGCTCTAGGCTCCCTCTGTAAATGAAAAACGTTATATGCCTGGGAAACATTATATATGCCAAAGCAATATGAGGCTCTCACTGTAATGATGATAGCATCAACTCCATGCTTTCATCCCCAAGACTCCACAAAGGGCCTTAAAAATGAAATTTTATACAAGTGTGCACAAACGCACACAATATTTGGAAAAATTCACACATATATCACTTTGCCCACCTCTCTAATGAAGGTGGAATGCGGTGGCAGATGTTCCACAGCTGCCCAGCAACCACCCTCCAACAGTTTAGGACAGGAAGCCGAGGACACCCGATCCAAGAGGAATTGCAGGCAGAGGCCGCCAGGGAGGTGAAAACTAATCCTGAACACTGGGACTCGGCCAAATGCTTGGGATAACCACCACACCATGGCTTCTTCCTTTACACTAAGAAACTGAATGAATAAAAGTGACATGGGCCTATCTGGAATCAAGAAGCATGCCATCCCATGGACAGAGTTGAAACTAGAAAAGATCCCTAACCCAGCATATGTGCTATCCAGACAGCCTGCAGTGCAGCCCAGTAAAGCCAAGGTTACAGGTTTGGTCCCAAGCAAGTTACATGTCTTTACTCTGTTTAACATCCATAGACTATTGCAACAATAGCCTGCTGCACAGATGGCCGTCTGTCCCATGGTAGGATAAATCCTCCCATAAAGGAAGCCTCACTGATGTAGGGTGGTAAGAGAGAAAGAAGGGAAAGGGTGCCCCTTGTCTTGTCTAAGTAGATCAGGCAGGTTTTGTATAGCCACAGGTGAGAAGAAGGAACCAGCATCTCCAGAGCCTCTAGCTCATGCCAGGCCCAGGGTTAGGAGCTTTGTCTACAACACCTGAACTTTGCAAAGGAAGAAACTGAGATTTACAGAGGTCAAGTAAGTTGGTGCCATCTCTCCAAAGAGTCAGGATTCAAGTTCAAGTCTGCCAACCCCAAAATGAACACGCCTGTGTTAACCACTGCATCAGGGCATAGAATACTATAGCTAGCACCCCAGAAAGCTCCTTTATGCTTCCTGGTTATTACCCACCTGCTCCAGGTAACCGCTGTTCTTCCTTCCATTACTAAAGATTACATTTTGCCTGTTTTTGAGCAACATATAAACGGAATCATACAGTATCTGACTTCTTTTTTTGAATAATTGGTGAGATTCGTTCATGTTTTTGTTCCTAACAGTAACATGATCATTCTCATTAACATATAGTATTCTACTGGATGAACATAATATAATTTACTTACCTATTTAACTATTCATGGACATTTGAGTTGTAAAGATACTATGCATAATGCTGCTATAAACTTTCTTGGAATCTAATTGTTGCCCCTGTGTTTGAATATATATACCTAAAATAAAAATACTAAATCATAAGATAGAAAAATTGTTCACTTTTACTAGATAAGGCCAGTTTTCCAAAGCATTGTGCTAATTAACACTCCCACCAACCATGTGTAAAAGTTCCATTTGCTTTACAACCTCCCCAAATTGGTATTTTGAATTTCTTTTCAATGTTAATCATTTTGATGGCTATGTTGCTGTATCACATTGTGGTTTTAATTTCCTTCATACAGGCTTTTTTCATACATTTATTGGCCATTTGGACCATTCCCTCTTTTGCAAAGTGGTTGCTTGTTTTTGTGTATTGATTTGTAGGTCTTTGTATATTCTATATGAAAGTTGGATATATGTATTGCAAATATATTCCCTCGTGCTTATCTGTTCACTTTCATTGCTGCTTTGGAGTTATTTTCTTTTCCATTACAGTTTTATTGTTACAAGAACACTTAACATGAGACCTAGCTTCTTCACAAATTTTGTGTGCAATGTGTTATTACTGACTAATAATAAGGTCCTTAGTGCTTATTCATCTTGCTTGTTTGAAACTTCATGCCCACTGATCAATAACTCCCCATTTCTCCCTCCCCTAGGCCCTTACTATCATCATTCCACCCTCATCCTATGAATCTGACTGTTTTAGATACCTCATCTAAGCACAATTACACAGCATTCATCTTTCTGTAACTGATTTATTTAATTAAGCATAATGTCTTTAAGATTCATGCATGTTGTGACACATTGCAAAATATCCTTCTATTTAAAACAAAGAAAAAGAATAAAAATCAAATGATTCTCTCAATATAGTTAGAAATGGCATTTTACAAGATTCAACACTCTTCCATGATAAAAACTCTTAACAAACTAGGAATAGAAGGAAAATATCTCAATGTAAAAAAGGCCCTGTATAAAAAGCCCATGGCCACCATCATACTCAATGGTGAAAATCTAAAAGCTTTTCCTGTCAGACAATGAATAAAGCAAGGATGCCCACTCTTACCCTTTTAATTCAACATAGTATTAGATGTCCTAGCCAGAGCAATTAAGGTACAAAGAAAAAAGGAAAGAAAAGAAAAAGGGAGAGTGAGAAAGGGGAAAAGGGGAGGAAAAAGAAAGGACATTTAAATCATAAATGAAGAAGAAAAATTATCCCTATTTTCAGATGCCATGATCTTATATATAGAAAATCTTAAAGACTCCTGTAATATTAATTGTTAGAACTAAACACATTCAGTAATGTTACAGGATACAAAATTAATATACAAAAACCAATTGCACTTTTTCTGTAAACATGGTATATCATATCAATTGATTTATATATTTTTGTATCCCAACAATAAATCCCACTTGATTATGATGTATCATCTTTTTAATGTTGAATTCAATTTGCTATTTTGTTGAGGAGATTGCACCTATTTGCAATAGGAAAAATGTCTTGTAATTTTCTTTTTTTGATAATGTCTTTATGTGGCTTTGGGATCAGGATAATATTGTTCTCATAAAATGAATTTGGAAGTGTTCTCTTCATTTCAATGTTTCAGAAGAGTTCGAGGAGCATTGATATGAATTGTTCTTTAAATGTTTGGTAGAATTAATGAGTGAAGCCATCTGAGTTCTTCATTGCTGGGGGGGTTTTGATCACTGAATCAATATCCATGATTGTCATAGAATCTATTCATACTTTCTATTTCTTCATGATTTAATCTCAGTAGGTTACATGTTTCTAAGAATGTTATCTCATTGGTTGGGATATAATTATTCATATAATATCTAATAATGCTTTTAAGTCCTGTGGTATCAGTTGTAATATCTCTTATCTATTTCTGACTTTGTCTCTTTCTCTCTCTCTCTTTCTTTTTTTTCTAGTCTATCTAGGGATTTGTCAATTTTGTTTATCTTTTTAAAAAACTATTAGGAATGGTGGATTCCACTCCTCGAGCTGGAGTGCCAAGCTAGGACCCGCCTGCAGAGCTGCAGCCTCCCTTAAAAAATAAATAAATAAATAAACTATTAGTTTTGTTGGTTTTTTTCTATCTTATTTCCCCTCTAATACTTATTATTTCCTTTGTTATATTAACTGTGTACCTAGTTTGTTCTTCTTTTTCTATCTGCTTGAGGTGTAGAGTTAGGTTTTTATCTGACATTTTTTTTTTTAACACAGACATTTATCACTGTGAGTTTCCGTGTTAGTGCTGTCTTGTTGAACCACACGAGTTTTGGTACATGATGTTTTCATTTGCATTTGTCTTAATGTATTTTCTACCTTTTTGAATTCTCCTTTGACCCAGTGGTTGTTCAAGTGTATGCTGTTTAATTTCCACATATTTGTGAATTTTCCGATTTTCCTTATGCCATTGATTTCTAGTTTCATTCCATTTAGTCAGAAAAGATACTTGATATGATTTCAGTTTTCTTAAATTTGTTAATACTTGTTTTGTGACTATCTAGGAGAAAGATCCATGTATGCTTGAGAAGAATTCTGCTGCTGTTGGGTGGAATAATCCCTGTAAATCTATTAGATACATTTGGTCCATAGTGTTGGTTTTGTCTTTTATTTCCTAATTGATCTTCCATATAGATATTCTGTATATTATTGGAAGCAGAGTATTAAAATCGCCTACTATTATTATATTGCTATTTCTCCCTTCAGTTCTGTTAATGTTTGATTTATATATTTAGGTGTTCTGATGTTGGGTCCCTCTATGTTTACAACTTTTTTGGCTGGGGCCAGGTCTGAACTCACCACCTCTGGCACATGGGGCCAGCGCCCTACTCCTTTGAGCTACAGGCACTGCCCTCTATGTTTACAATTTTATCTTCCTAGTAGATTGACCTTTTTATCACATGTAAGGGAACTATTTAATGTCCTTATCTCTTGTGACAATTTGTGACTTAAAGTCTGTTTTGTCTGATGTAAATATAGCCATCCTGTTTTTCTTTTGGTTTTCATGGGAATGTCTTTTTTTCTCCCTTCATTCTCAGCTCACGCATGTCCCTAAATTTAAAGTAAGTTTCTTCCAGAAAGTATATATGTAGTTGAGTCTTGTTTTATTTATCCATTTGGCCACTATATGGAAGTTTAATTCATTTAGCTGTGAAGTAATTATTAATAGGAAATGGTTTACTATTGTCATTTTTTAATTGTTATCTGTTAGTCTTATAATTATTTCACCTGTCTTTTTCACTCTTGCTGGTTTGTTGATTTTTTGTTTTTGTATTGATATGCTTCAATTCCCTTGTCCTTTCCTCTGTGTAACTTCTATGGGTATTTTTTGTCTGGGTAACTTGAGGTTTACACAAAACATCTTATAACAGCCTATTTTAAGATGATAACAATTCAAGTTCAATGACACACAAAAACTTTTAACTTTTTCCCACCACATACATACTTTTATCTTTCAGAATTTTTGAATATATGTTATCTATCTCCCTTCTGGTTCTGCTGAAAAATCTGTTGATTCTCTTGTTTTTTTGTTGTTGTTGTTGTTTCTTTTGTTTTTTTTTTGTAGAGACAGAGTCTTACTTTATTGCCCTCGGTAGAGTGC
>CAUYON010037594.1:0-13383 GCA_963573935.1 Arctocebus calabarensis | reverse complement strand
ACCTGTAGAAGACTGAAATTGAACCCGCACCTTTCACCACTAATGAAGATAGACTCACACTGGATTAAAGATTTAAACTTAAGACACAAAACTATAAAAATACTAGAAGAAAGTGCAGGGAAAACTCTTGAAAGAATTGGCATGGGTGAATACTTTATGAGGAGGACCCCCCAGGCAATTGAAGCAGTATCAAAAATATACAACTGGGACGTGATAAAACTAAAAAGCTTCTGCATGGCCAAGAACCCAGTAAGTATAGTAAGCAGACAGCCCTCAGAATGGGAGAAAATGTTTGCAGGTTATGCCTCCAACAAGGGTTTAATAACCAGAATCCACAGAGAATTCAAATGCATTAGCGAGAAAAGAACAAGTGATCCCATCTCAGGATGGGCAAAGGATATGAAAAGAAACTTCTCTAAAGAAGACAGGCGCATGGCCTACAGACACATGAAAAAATGCGCACTATCCTTAATCATCAGAGAAATACAAATCAAAACTACCTTGAGATATCATCTAACTCCAGTAAGATTAGCCCACATAACAAAATCTCAAAACCAGAGATGCTGGAGTGGATGTGGAGAAAAGGGAACACTTCTACATTGCTGGTGGGAATGCAAACTAATACGTTCCTTTTGGACAGACGTTTGGAGAATACTCAGAGATCTAAAAATAGACCTGCCATTTGATCCTATAATTCCTTTATTTGGTATATACTCAGAAGACCAAAAATCACATTACAACGAAGATATCTGTACCAGATTGTTTCTTGCAGCCCAACTCATAATTGCTAAGTCATGGAAGAAGCCCAAATGCCCTTTGATCCACAAATGTATTAATAAATTGTGGTATATGTATACCATGGAATATTATGCAGCCTTAAAGAAATATGGTGACTTTACCTCTTTCATATTTACATGGATGGAGCTGAAACACATTCTTCTCTGCAAAGTATCTCAAGAATGGGAAATAAAAAAGTATCCAATGTATGCAGCCCTACTATGAAGCTAATTTATAGCTTTCATATGAAGACTATAACCCAATTATAGCAGAAGAAGATAGAGATAGGGGTAAATGGTGGGATCACACTTATGGTGCATCTTAGAAGGGACAGGTGAACCCTACTAAATGTAGAACACAAATGTTTTCACACAATAAGTGAGAAAATCCCATGAAGGTTATGTCGAACAGTTGGATGAAAATATTTCAGATTGTATATGAAGCCCACACACTGCACCCCATGATTGCAATAATGTACACAGCTATGATTTTATAAATAATAATAATAATAATAATCATAAAAGAATGGGGGGAAAAGTATGCAATATACTCAATACTACTATGAAATCAATATATAACAACCTACACTCTCATACAAATGGCAAAACATAACTATAGTCTCTAAGCTGGAAACTATCGGGAATGTTAAGATCTGACCATGGCCACTGCTAATTAACTTAGTGATATAGACTCTCCTAGGGCCTGAAGTCTTTCTCAGGCACCAGTAGTGTTTCTCTGTTTACTGGCATTGCCCAAAGTCAGACAAATTGAGTGTACGTGAATGTTACCATTTAATAAAAAAAAAAACCTGATTTTCCCATTAGACCTTCAAGATTTTGATCTTTTACTCTAAATGGAAACTTTTTCAGTAACAAGCAACATGAGGAAGAATTGGAATGTATCAGCAAAAATTAAGAATGAGGGGATTCTGGGATGCTGCTCAGAGGCATTTTCATTTGTGATGCAAGAACACTGGTTGGAAGGTGATGTACATATAGCCATGTGTATCCATCAAAAGGGAAAATGTGTGACCCTCAAACAAAGTGGCTGGTTGACACTGGAAGTCTACCAGTCTTCCTTTACCATGGAGGGATGGAGGGAAAGGCTTTATTTACTCAGAGTCTTGGAGACACAAATTTGACAATGCAGTTAATGTGTAAGTCAGTGCTTTAAATTTTCGCCCTGTCATGCAGTGTTGGCCTGTTCTTTCCTTTGCAGATATTGGTGAGACCACACAGCCCATATCTTTCACAGTGTCCACTCTCTGGGTCTCATGGCCCTTTCTCACTGTCATATTTGAGTCTTAGCTTTCTCATTTGCACAATGGGAATTATACTGTGACATGATGCATGTAGTGTAAATCAAGTGTGATCATTAGCCACAATCCATAGACTTGGCAAAAATATTATTTAAATGTTTGTTTTGTTTTCCAGGGACAGAAAGCTTCCTCAAGGGTTACTGGGGTATCTACTTGGATACTACAACTCTTAACCATGCTGTGAAGGAAGAGTCAGTCCAGGACCCAAGGCTTTTCCTTCTCCTGATTCAGTTCTCCTCTAACCACCTCAAACACCATACATGGTGGATGATAGGGCTTATTCCCAGGCATTGATCAGACCTCTACCATTTGCCAACTGCGTAGACTGGAGTCCGCCTTCTAACTGGCATTGCCAGAAAGATCTCTGCCTTTTGATTGACTGTGTAAAGACATTTTTTTTTCCCTCTGTGGTGATTTATTCATTGAAATTCAGGTCAAGGCATTTTACAATGTGAAAGGGGAATTCATATGCTAAGTAGTAATATGCAGTATTTTAACTTATTTTCCTGGATCCTTCTAACTTTTAGTCTCAGCGGGTCTCTCTGCTTCCTATACTTTCCTATGAGCACAAATGTCATGGAGAAGGTGGTATTGCAGATTCTGAAGTTCATACACCTTAGGTCAAATTCCTTGTATCTTGGGAGCTAACCCTAAAGAGTCTCCCTTTTATCCAGCACATTGTTGTCCATACCTTTCAGATTTATCCCTGTGATTGGTTCAATTACTTTTAAAGCCTTGGAAGATGGCAGTCATTTTTATTTCCTACCCAGTGGAAAGCTGAGTTGTGATATACATGGAAAAAAAATTGCCCAAACTCAAGTTTGTTTACTAAATATTATGCTGACGGTGAAGGATGGGTTATTTCTTATTCACAAGCACTGGTGAAAGGTAACTCTGATGCTTCCTCCTTGTTCTTCAGGCAGTGTCACATTTGATGCCTCTTTTTTTGTGATGGCACAGTCATCTTGGGTCTCCTTCGTTTTCATTTGTTTTGGATGAGGGGTTGTGGGGAAAATCAAAAAGGGCATACTTTGGTGGATAATTGAACCGGGTAATGACATTTAGGAAGGATCCAAAAGGTAGAGGATGCCAACAGATGGCTCAATAATTGGTGTCAGTCTCAAGGATCCAGGCCCTCAATGGAGGAGAAGGTGGACCACTTACGGATTTACATGGGACTTTTACTTTCTTAAATCTTTCCCAGGAGATCATTCCAAGGCCAGCCTTGTCACTTAATCTCTTGTGGTATGTAGTCAGTGAGTGTGTATGCACCAGTGGGAATGGTAATGTCCTACAGATACCTGGTGCACAGTATTCCATGTCACACTCCAATTTGCCTTAAAGAGCTTTCTCATCCCTCTTCCTTGTGTAAGTGGTCTGAAGACAGTGGATTAGCATGACCACACCAAGGCATGGCATTGGAGTTAAAGTATATGGATTACATGAGGAGAGGCAGACTATTGAATTTGTTACTATTTGATGAAATGAGATAATATACCTAGCGGTTGATATGCTCACTTGGTTGTAAATTAACTTCAAATTATGGAGTTAGTATATAGGGATGGAAAATCTCCGAGATTTCAGGACAACATAATGATATTAGTTCACTGATAATCTCTGTATGTAGTCTTACGTACTCTGTGACCATTTGTCATCATGTCGAAGGAGGCTTTCCTATGGCAGTTCTTGTGTCTTAAATTAGGATTCTTGTCATTGCTCTTTTTCAAGGGAAGGTGAGGTTTCCCACTGAGAAATTTGAAAAAACACTTTGATACCCTTTATTATTTTATAGGTAAGGGAGAGACACATTTTTACCCTTGGGCATTGAAGGTCTCTATCTTCCACCTTACAGGCCAATTCCTGTCTTTTAGGTGCATGACAGTCTGTGCCTGAACATAAGGCCTAGGCACAGGTCTTCCCTTTGCCATGGATTAAAAACATAACTGAATGTTTCCTCTGTGATACATGTTTCCTGTGATATGTATCCAGTCATGTAACATGGGCAGCAATGGTCATTTTGTGAAGTACTGTAGTCTACTGGCAATGATGGTGATTGTAGGGATCATGATGCTGATGGTGGTGGTGATGATGCTAAAAGAAATCAATCATGGCTATCAATGATGCTAAGTTTACTAGAACCAAGGAGTGTGCTCAGTTCTCTTCATTGGGATCTTGTCTCATCCTCTAAAATTGATGGTAGCTAAATAGTATTCTTATCATCTTCATTTCACAGAGGACACTAATGATTATAGAACATGTACTTACCTTGTCATGGTAACAGAGCTAGGATAGCATTAGAAGGGACTCAGATCCAGGTTCAGCTGGCCTTGAATTCTGTGGTATGATTCACAAACTGTGAGAAGATATGAATTTTGTTTTTGAGACAAAGTCTCATTTTCTTGCCTCACGATAGAGTGTTCTGGCATCATAGCTCACGGCAACCTGAAACTCTTGGTTTCTAGTGACTATCCTGGTAGCTGGGACCTCACCCTTCTGTCACAATACCCTGCTACTTTTTATATATTTAGTGGACAATGGGTCCTGCTCTTGCTCAGGCTGGTCTGAAACACCTGACCTCAAGAAGTCCAACTTCCTCGGCCTCTCAGAGTTCTGAGATTGCTGGTGTGATTCACCACACCAGGCTTGTGAAAAGGCTTTTTCAGGAAGCTTCCAGTGCTTGAAAAGGACTGGTTATCCTATCTTCCAACTTTTTTCCATTTTCTGGACAATGAATATATACAAAGAATATACAGGAGGCTTGTGTAGTAGTAGAAATAACTGCTGATGACAATGGTCCTAAAAAGATGGAACAAAACAATTTGAAATAATGGGTTTCAAGGATGGATCCCCAGGAAGTTTGATGGTCTGTTCTTCTATGAGAAGAATTATAGGGTTAGTGGTTCCAGAAGTGGGAAGAGGCTTTTGTATCAGGGAAGATGGAATAACATTGCATGTGGTTGCTCCATTGGGGACTTATAGACTGAGATTGGAAAGGGCTGGGATCAGTGGCTCTAGGGAGAACTGCTGACAAAAACTGAGTTTGAGGGACTCTGGTGGCCATGTTTTGAGAGGTGTTATGTGTTGGAGGGTGTATGTCCTGCCTCATTCCCTGTTCTGGCCCTGCAACAAGTTGTATTTTTTAATGTAAATTATGATTTATTTATTTATTTATTTATTTTGTTGTTGTTGCAGTTTGGTCAGGGCCAGGCTCGCACCTGCCACCCTTGGCATATGGGGCCGCTACTCCCTAAGCCACAGGCGCCGCCCAACAAAGTGTATTGTTGAGTGTGAAATAGCCAAGTGTGCCCATTGGCAAAGATGATGCTTTAATTGTTTGGGCAGAACTTTGCTTTCTATTCTCAATGAGAACTCTAGCTTTTGCTGTCTGTGAGGGCTTACAAGATTTGAGCTCCTTCTGTGCACTGCCTTAGCCTATGACAAATCACTTTGGGAAAGGTCACCCTTCACATCTTATATTGTAGCTGAGTGGAGTGATCTCAGGCTGTGTTCTGAGAGGCACCTTTGATTGCTTATGGGAATATTTTCTATTTGGTGAGCTGACCACTCAGTGTTTCATATTCATAGTAAGCAGTGTTCACCAGTGAACACTTATTACACTGAACTGGTGTTCTTGGTGTGTCCTTGGAAGTTCCTCCTCAGGGATGTCTTTCTCCCCATGTCAATGGCTCAATAGCCTTGTGGAAGGTCCTACAGGGAACAAAGTACAACACTGCCAGCATCTGGGGGAAGGTAATTTTAGGTCCTGGGTAGAAACGGGTGGCAGCCTATTGTCAGGCTTCTGTGCTGAGTGGTTTACATCCTGCACAGCGATGATGTAACAGCATCATGAGCACTCTGGGTGCTGGGTTTTGGAATGTAGGTGGCATTTGTCCAAGCATGTCTGTCCTGCACTCTTCCGTTGATCATGCTCTGCACCTTGCTGGGAAGGAAAAGTCCCATGGATCATGCCACTGACCAGGATGTGAAACAGATGATGCTTAGGTCCTCTTGTATTTTGATGTATCTGCCTGGAGGTTTGGGAATTTTCTGGATTTGGTATGGAAAGTGCAGAAGTTATAGTATCTGGGGAGATGGGAACTTTGGGTCCAGGATAGAAATGGGTGACAGCCTATGGTCACGCTTCTGTGTTCAGTGTTTTCCTCTATGCACAGTGATGGGGTCACGGGAATCATGGCACTCTGGGTGCAGGGAATTGGAATCTAGGTGGCATTTGTCCAAGCATGTCTCTCGTGTACTCTTCCGCTGATGATACTCTGCACCTCGCTGGGAAGGAAAAGTCACATGGACCGTGCCATTGACCTGTATGTTAAGCTGGTGATGCTCAGGTCATCTTGTGTATTAGCCCATGAGGCTTGGGGTTCAGAAACTTTGTTGATCAGGTGTCAGGGCCGGCCATTTACCCTATCCAATTCCTCATGATATATGGGCACATTCCTGTGGGCTGTAGAGGGTCACATTTCCTATTTGTGTGCTAGAAACCATTGCCGCTTAATGGTGTAAGTTGTGTCATTTTTCTCTTTTAGAGGCCTATGTACATAGTCTCAACAGGATGTTGCCTGTACTCCCAAGAGAGAGTGTGGCAGATAGCACAGTGAGGGACTCATGCTCCATGTGTAGTCCTACAGCCACTGACTCTGTTGAAGGTCAAGGTAAAGTTGCAGTGTGAGGAGGGAAGAGATCAGTGATGTCCCTAATTCACTTTACCTATGAGTTTAAGAACAACGTGAGCAGTGTCCTGAGTGTAAGGAGAAGGCAGAGGTCATGGAGGACACAGGTATTTGGGGAGGTTGTCATGGGTATTAGGGTTCAAGGAATTGTCCCCTGTGCTTGTTTTCCTTACCTCACAGTACATTTTGATCAGCATACCTGGGGACAGAAGAAACCAATGTGGATGTGATATAGGGAAATGTGGGCCTTTGAAGAGTTGTGTCATTTACGATAAGAACCGGAACTTATTGTCCTTTCTCCAAGTCAATTGTGGGTTTATCTGTTGGTGAAGTATTTCCTGTGTCACTCTCCTCTCTGGGTGGCCTTACAACTGTGGAAAATGGCACAGACATAGGTGGCCGTTCACTGTCTATTACAGTCCTATAGTACAGTAATGTGAGGGAATTTGGGCTGGAGCTGCAGTTGCTTATGCTGACTTGCTTGTAACCTCCGTGATACAGTATTCCCTCAACCAATTCCCATTCAAAGATTTCTCCTGTTCTTTGTCAGGATCCCAAGGCACAGCCTGTGATGTACATTCCCTCTATCATTTGTAGAAGGGCTCTGATCAGGCTCTGGTTTCAGCTGCTTAAAGTGTCCCCTCTATTCCTAGTCTCATGCAGCACAAGTCTTTCACTGCCAGGTCCTTATCCATTCCTCATTGTAAGATTGGAAAAAGGTGTATTTGGCTTTCAGAATTTTAACATACACTTCAAAGAAGCACAACAATATAATAGTTATGACTTTTCTAAGGGAAATGGTGTATGGAAAGGGAAAGGCTAGATCTGTTTTTTTCTTTGCATGGGGTGGTTTTGCTTTTTATTTTCTTTATTACCCTCTCAGACACCATAACTGGCTATCTGTTCTCTCTCCTTAAAGACATGTATAGCTCCAGAGAATGTATTTAACATACCAACTGTGATGTGATTCTGAAGAATTCTCAATTATTTGCCTATGAAATATGTTCTCTCATTTGGTCTTCCATTTTGTAAAATCCTTGTGTTCTTCCAATAAAATGTCTCTGTTACAGAAACTCTGAAATGTGTGTGTTTTCTCATGACGTGTATATTCCTGATCATTGAGAGGAAGGATTGGTGGCAGGGGTTGTCGTTTCTAGGCCAAGAGGAAGTTCTCACATGATCAAAGAAAGAAAGGAGTAGGCCATCTCATACCTCCCTATATGAAGTGATCCTTTTGGTCCCTTCATGAAGAGCATGAATCTGTACATGGACATTGTATGAGGACAGAGTCCCATCCTGCTCATGTTAAGGGTAAGGAGAAGTAGAGTGACCAGGAAGGTTCTGCAGGATGCAGTTCAGAAGTCATGAGGCCTCAAAATGTAAACAGTGAGCAGGAACATCATTCCCGCTCCTGCTTGCCTAAATCCTTGTTCCCTTGAGGCTTAGACTTTTTTTTTTTTTTTTGAGATGGAGTCTCACTATGTTATCCTCGCTAGAGTGCTGTGGCTTCCCAGCTCACAGCAACCTGAAAATCTTGGGCTTGAGCAATTCTCTTGCCTAAGCCTCCCAAGTAGGTGGGATTGCAGGTACCCATCACAATGCCTAGCTATTTTTTGTTTGTTTGTTTGTTGTTGTCATTGTTGTTTGGGAGACCCGGGATGGGTGTGAATCCACCAGCTCAGGTGCTTGTGGCTGATGCCTTGGCCACCGAGCTACTGGCGCAGAGCCAAATCTTACACATTTTTTATTGTAACCCACAACCTTTCTTTGAATGGGCCACACTGAAAAGGGTAGATGCTTTTTGGCATCATCTGTTGCTTAGAAACGTCAGTACTCAGCTCAATGTGTAAAATTTTGAGTTAACTGCAAGTATATATGTTTTTCTCAGCTGAGCCATTTCTAAACATTTCATCAATCAGCAGTTTTCATAAGTTGTGAGGTTCAAGAGCTCTAGCCCCAGAGAAGGTTTAGATAAATTTTATCCCTTTTGGACAGCTTGGGGAGGACTATGGCAGTCTATCCTGCCAGTAGTTGTGCCACACTGAATGGCTGGGCCTGCGTCTCTCCCTGGGTTGTCTTATAGACCTGGGGTCACAGGTGTCAGCAACTGTGAAACACAGGTGTTCACCTGATACAGTCATGGCCTGGTCTCTAGACAGAGAGGTGGTCCATGAGTAGTATGGGTTTCTGGTATCTAATGAGTGGTCTGAATTTCTCTACGGATTCAGGTAGATTATTTGGGTCTTCCCTGGACAGCCATTGCTATTTCAGGTGAGGGTCAACCATCAGCGCCTGTCCCATGTCCTGTAGGAATGGACCTGAATGATTCAGCCCAAACCTGAAAGAAGACGACCTGATGTTTCCATGTGCCGAGTGCCAGCCTTCTGTTTCTAGGAGGCTGGGCCCCTTGTCAGGAGAGGAAGGAGGGTGAAGTACAATTCTGTCACTTGCCAAACTTAGAGAAACTTTAGGCTAATGGCATCATCCTTTGTGACACTGCCTGCATTTCAGATACTTGCCATTAATTTGAGGCTCTCCAGGCACATCCTTGGTGCTGACCAACTGTCCCAGAGTCCTGAACAGAAGTCCATAAACAGAAGTTGCAGATGACCACTGAATATTAGATAACATTTTTTTCTTTTTGAGACAGAACCTCAAGCTGTCCCCCTGGGTAGAGTGCTGTGGCATCACAGCTCACAGCCACCTCCAATTCCTGGGCTCAAGCGAGTCTCCTGCCTCTGCCTCCCAAGTAGCTGGGACTACAGGTGCCTGCCACAATGCCCAGCCATTTTTTTGGCTGCAGCTGTCATTGTTGTTTGGCAGGCCCGGGCTGAATTCGAACCCGCCAGCTCAGGTGTACATGGCTGGTGCCTTAGCCTGTTGAGCCACAGGCGTCGAGCCAATTGATTTTAGTGATGAGCACACATCTTTAAATATTCCTTTTTTTTTTTGAGACAGAGCCTCAAGCTGTCACCCTGGAGAGAGTGCTGTGGCATCACAGCTCATGGCAACCTCCAATTCCTGGGCTCAAGCGAGTTTCTTGCCTCTGCCTCCCAAGTAGCTGGGACTACAGGCGCCCACCACAATGCCCGGCCATTTTTTGGTTGCAGCCGTCATTGTTGTTTGGCGGGCCCAGGCTGGATTCGAACCTGCCAGCTCAGGTGCACGTGGCTGGCGCCATAGCCTGTTGAGCCACAAGTGCCAAGCCTAGATAACATTTTCAGTCCCACGTTTTTCAACTACCTGCTGTTGAAATAAATACATTAAAGCAGTATTTTTCCTGCTACCATTTACCGTGAACATGAGAAACCTAACAGTGGAATGCAGAGAAACAGCTATTTCTGTACTCCCCATGAGAGGGAAGGAGTGCAAAAAATGTATTAGAGGTAGACTTGCAAATATCCGAAAAAGAAATGTGAAGAACTGATGAAGAAACTGCACTGACAACTTTTAGTAAAAGAACTATGCCATAAAGAAATAAATTGATGAATGTCATTGCTTTATTTTCACAGAATATGAAATTCAAAATTCATGCTTATTTTGCAAACATTAAAAACAAAGTATACTCTTAAAACCTTGTTTTGAGAAGGCCATAAGTAAATGGACATCCTCTCAAGTTTTGAAGGCTATTTAAATTTGCCACCAGTGTCTACTACACAATTTGACTACACCTGTGAAAACCTTCTAAAAGTGTACTGAATTTTGTCTGACATCCACTGCCAGAAGATGGGACTCTACATGGAAAACTTTAGGGCACCTTTACACTGAGCATCTCACTCATTCCAAACTGCAGGAAGTGTAGAGATGGCACCATGTCCCGTCATGGATCGGTCTTCCCTAGGAGTCCATCCATCAGAGTAACTGGCAGGAAAGTCAATGACCATGGGAGGAGGGGAAGACGGGGTGGGTTCTGAGGACCACCAGGAGGCAAGGAAGCCAACAGCCCTAAGAAGACCCAGGATGTAAGGAGGAGGAGACCACATGGGTCAGAGGAAAGGCTCTGGGGGAGGTCAGGGGATCAGAGGTCTGTAACTTGGGACACACCTCCTGGGAAATCATGAATCATCCTGGCATGTCACTTGACTGATCCTGGGGACTTTTCTGACCAACAGGTAGGCGATGCATCTCTGAGCTCTCAGCTAAATTCACAGAGGTGCTTTTAGTTGTAGGAGGGACACATGTGAGAGCCAGAGAGGTGACAGCACTAGCACTAGGATGCTGTAGTAATTGTGGTATTGCAGCATTGCAGACACCTGTGCACACACAGTAGGCTGGGCCTCATCTGCTCTCCCCTGGATTCTTTCTTCCTGGCTCCTTTCTCCTGAGGACATTCTCCTGTAGGGTTCCAGCTGGCTCGCCCCTCAGCCCATTTAGTGTCTTCAGGCATTGTCCTCCTCTTCAGCAACTTCCTCTCACATTAACATTTGTTCACAAATGTTGAGATCCTTTCAATCCAAAAAAACAGCATTAAACAGACAAAAATAAACAAACACACAAAACGGCACTTCAGATCTTCAGCTGTAGGTGTTTCTCAAGTGCACATTGCTTTTCCACTCACCCGCTGGTCATCTTCTTTTCCAATCTTTCCTCAGTACCTCAAACATGTTGTAGTGTGAATCCTTACTTTTCCCTCTCCTCCCCTGAACTGTTCTGCCCTTTGATCTCCTTCCTCAATTGTCAGCATGACTGCGCCATCAGAAAGCAGCACTGGCACACTGGCAGTAGCCCCTGGCACATTATCTCCTCCCACTTACCACAGTAGCCACTGCACAGTCACCCTGTGCCATGTCATGTGCTGGGATGTTTCCCAGGTTTCATTCACTTCAATTTTAAGAACATTACCATTCATTAGAACCCACCTCCGCTCTCACGACATGTGTGGAACTAAACGGCCTCTCTTTTCTCTGTGTGATTTCCCAGTTACCTGTGTTCTGTACAGACTGCTAAATGACAGATCTGAGATTTTTTACACAAGGTCATGAATGCTGAAAGTATCTCCATGTGCATTGCATCTCCCCAAGATTGTCTTCTCTAGACTGCCACTCCCCACACACCTTGTGCCACCGGTATCATTCATCCTTCTCCAACATAGCCAGCCCACCAGTTGTTCCGCTAGAGCCCAAGTTGATCCACTCTGATGATCCCCTTAAAAGCAAAGGACAGGGGCAGCTGTGGCTCAGTGAGTAGGGCGCCAGGCCCATATACCGCGGATGGCGAGTTCAAACCCGGTCCAAGCCGAAATGCAATAAAAAAATAGCCGGGCATTGTGGCGGGTGCCTGTAGTCCCAGCTACTCAGGAGGGTGAGGTAAGAGGATCGCCTAAATCCAGGAGCTGGAGGTTGTTGTGACCTGTGTGATGCCACGGCACTCTACCTACGGCAAAAAAGTGAGACTGTCTCAAAAAAAAAAAAAAAAAAAAGGGCAAAGAAAAACTCCCTTTTAACTGTGGAGCTGAGAAGCAAAGCAAGGAAGGCTTCCTGGAGGGGAGGGCAATTGAGCTGGGTCTGGTCACACTGGGTGAGCCGGGTTACCAAAAGCAGAAAGGACAGGACACATGGCCTATAGTTAGTGCAAAGGCTTGAGGAATAGATCGCGGCATCCAAACATGGGCATAGTTATCTGAGGGAGGAAATCAGAGACAGGAGTTATTTACTTGATACTTTACCTAAGAACAGTGTTTCCACTCGTAAAGCTGGAGCGGCAAAGCGGTTACCCGTCAATCATTTCTACGCCTCTTCTGACATCATTTGTAGGAGGGGCTTCACACTGGATGCCGAGGAAACCTTCCCGCGTGACCCAGTGGAAGGTTACAATCTGAACTGTGCGGTGCGCCTCTTGTGTCCCTTGCCTGGGCAATACGGCAATATGGCGCCTCCCCGCTTCCGCGACCCCCAAAGCGTACGTTTACTTTGTTTTATGTCTCAGTTCTTGGTTTGTGCTCTGATTTGGATCCAGTTTGGTACATGGTATATTGTGACGGCCTTAACAGCTGAGTCCGGTGGGCTAATGGGTCAGCGAGGACAGGGAAGCGCCCTAGTCGTGTCCGGCCCAGTGTTGTGCTTGATGGAACAACGGACGAGTGTTGCCGCGATTTTGTTCTTTTAAGTGTTGATCTTGGACCTCCCACTCCCTTATTCTTAATCTGTTTGTGATGTATTGAATTAAAAAATTAGGAAGCGGCTGGTGAGATTGGTGAGCCGGTGACCGTCCACTCCTTCCCAGTGAATGCTGATCCCTTGGGATCTGATTTGGCTGTTATAGTTTCTGTCGTTTGGTAAATGCTGTCACCACTTCGTTGTTTAATCTTTACAGTTTCCTGCATCTGTCTGTTTTGTTTTATATTTCTCCTCCTCTAGAGGGAAAAGGAGGACAGTTGCGCCCCTCGTGACCCATTGTGGCCTATGATAGCCCGCGGCAGTGAGCTGCCTTTGACGGTAGTTTTATGTTTCATTTAACGTGTGTTTAATATAATCCATTAGTTAAAGCTCAGAATATTCCACCTGGGTCACCTTTAGAAAAATACAATGTTTTGAGATCATTTGTTTTGCTCCTTGAACTCTGTTTTGTGTTTTTATATAATGTAATATAAATGTAATATCA
>CAUYON010037593.1:0-17572 GCA_963573935.1 Arctocebus calabarensis | reverse complement strand
TTTTTGAGACAGAGCCTCAAGCTGTCACCCTGGATAGAGTGCTGTGGCATCACAGCTCACAGTAACCTCCAATTCCTGGGCTCAAGCGAGTCTCCTGCCTCTGCCTCCCAAGTAGCTGGGATTACAGGCGCCCGCCACAATGCCCGGCCATTTTTTGGTTGCAGTCATCATTGTTGTTTGGCGGGCCCAGGCTGGATTCGAACCCGCTAGCTCAGGTGTACGTGGCTGGTGCCTTAGCCTGTTGAGCCACAGGCGCCAAGCCGAAATATGTTATTTTTTGTATATTGGCTGAGTAAAGGACTCTTTAATGCGATAAGGATTTTTTTTTTTTTTTCAGAGACAGAGACTCACTTTATCACCCTCAGTAGAGTGCCGTGGCTTCACACAGCTCATAGCAACCTCCAGCTCCTGGGCTTAGGCGATTCTCTTGCCTCAGCCTCCCAAGTAGCTGGGACTACAGGCGCCCACCACAACGCCCAGCTATTTTTTTCTGTTTTGCAGTTTGGCAGACGCAGGGTTTGAACCCACCACCCTTGGTACATGGGGCCGGCATCCTACTCTATGAGCCACAGACGCCGCCCAAACGCAGTTACTATTCTTTTTTTTTTTTTTTGCTGTTTTTGGCCAGGGCTGGGTTTGAACCCGCCACCTCTGGCATATGGGGCCAGCGCCCTACTCCTTTGAGCTGCAGGCGCTGCCCTTTTTTTTTTTTTTTTTTTTTTTAGTTTTTGGCTGGGGCCAGGTTTGAATCCACCACCTCTGGTATATGGGGCCGGCACCCTACTCCTTGAGCCACAGGCACCACCAAGAGATAAAGATTTTTATATAGCTTATTTGTTTTACCCAAAGAAAACATATATTTATTTCTTTAAATATTTTGCAGTCTCTTCTTTTGTCTGGTTCAATGCTGGGTGCTCTGGAAATTACTAGATAAATAGATTTCTGTACTCATTGGATGTATAATCTGTTCATAATGATATTTTACATAAAACATGCTAGAAAACAGAAAATATTAAGTGAAAAATGTTTGGTATTACACATTGTGCTAAGGATTTTAGTATTTATTCTTTTTCTTTTTTTTGTCTTAATAGGATGCCAGAGGTTTTTGACTAGCCCTTCTGATTATTAAAAAAATCCTTCTTCTAGTCTTTAAAATGCCAAAGATACAATTTTTCAGAGCATCTTGGATGATGATATTAGATTATCATTAGTAAGTATTTAATAAATTATCACTATGTGCACTAGGTGTGCTAATAGAATATTAAGTCTAGAATTAATGAAATTGGGCAAATCACAGCCTGCCTATTAGAAAAAAATAGACAGTTATAGATGTATTAGAAATATATACCCTCATCAACTATTAGCCATTTTTCTCTTTCTTAAAAATCTATCTTATGTCAAAAATATTTCCCTGGAAAAACACCATGTCAGTAAGACTTGGCTGGCCTGGTGGCTCACACCTGAAATTTTAGCACTCCAGGGGGCCAAAGTGGGAGAATTGCTTGAATTTAGGAGTTCAATTTTAGACTAGCTTGAGCAAGAGTGCAACCCCTTCTATACTAAAAATTGAAAATATTAGCCTGGCGTTGTGGTGAGCACCTGTAGTTCCAGCTACTTGGGAGGCTGAGGCAGGAGGATCACTTGAACCCAGGAGTTTGATTTGCTGTGACCTAGACTGATGCCATGGCACTCTAGCCTAGACAACAGAGTGAGATTGTGTCTCCAAGAAAAAAAACAAAACGTGAAGGATAAGGAGACCGTGCTGGCTTAGGATTTATAGCACAAAAGTCTCTTTTCAATCTAATGAGAAAGAAGAATGGAAAATGAAGGATTAGGGCTGTGAAAATCAAGGGTTTCTCCTCACACCCTAGACTTTGTCTCACTCCCTGAGACAGACTAGAATTCTTAGGGTTGCCCCGCCTGACCTATGTCTGTGGACTTTGTATTAAGCAAGTGAATAATTTAAGAAATTAGTGACAGGACTTTTTTTTTGTTTTTGAGACAGAGCCTCAAGCTGTCACCCTGGATAGAGTGCTGTGGCATCACAGCTCACAGCAACTTCCAATTCCTGGGCTCAAGCGAGTCTCCTGCGTCTGCCTCCCAAGTAGCTGGGACTACAGGCGCCCGCCACAACACCCGGCCATTTTTTGGTTGCAGCCATCAGTTGTTTGGCGGGCCTGGGCTGGATTCGAACCACCAGCTCAGGTGTACGTGGCTGGCGCCTTAGCCTGTTGAGCCACAGGCGCCGAGCCAGTGACAGGACATTTTTAATTATCATGCCCTAAAGTATTTTTTTTCAAGTTGCTGTGTATAAAGGCCCCTATCAGATTTCCTTACTGAGAGTTACTCACATGCCCAAACTTAATCAAATTGATCCTCATCACTCTATGCAGATAGCCATTAAGAGTGGTTTCTGACAAGGTGCAGTGGCTGACACCTGTAATCCTAGGATTTGGGGAGGTCCAAGCAGGAGGATTGCTTGAGATAAGCCTGAGCAACATAGTGAGACCCTGTCTCTACAAAAAAATAAAATAAAATAAAATAAAATAAAATTAGCCAGGTGTGGTGGTTTGTGGCTGTAGTCCCAGCTGCTTAGGAGGCTGAGGCAGGAGAATCACTTAAACCCAGGAGTTTGAGGTTGCAGTGAGTTATAATGATACTACTACACTCTAGCTTAGACAACAGAGCAAGATCCTTCTCAAAAAAATACATGGATAGAGCTGGAACATATTCTTCTTAGTAAAGTATCCCAAGAATGGAATACTCAAGAATGGAATAAAATGTATCCAATGTACTCGGTACTATTATGAAACCAATTTATAATCACCCACACTTTCATATGAAAGATAAAACACAACTATAGCCCAGGATGAAGGAGGGAAGAGGGGGAGGAAGAAAAGGGAGGGGGTGGACAGAGGGTTAACAGTGGGACCACACCTATGGTGCATATTGCAAGGGTACATGTCAAATCTCTTTAAGTGTAGAGTATGAATGTCTTAACACAATAATTAAGCAAGTGAGGTGAAGGCTATATTAACAATTTGATGTAAGTATTCCAAATTGTATATAAAATCAGCACATTGTATCCCATAAATGCATTAATGTATACAGTTATGATTTAATAAAAGGAGAATTAAAAAAAAGAGTGGCTCCACACATTTAATAAGGTTACCCTCCCCTCCTTTATTAATACCTAAATTCTACTGAGACATGGAACAGATTGATATATTACTGTTTAACTGTTCCTTTAAGATAAAAATATTTTATGTATTCCATTTATATTAACTTTTGTCAAAAGTGCCTTTTGAAGTTTACTTCCATTAAGTCACAAAGTCTAATCCCTAGATCTAAACTACATTAAATACTTGGAGGCCAGCCTGTGCTTTGAATAAATACTTCAAGTAGATAATGTTAACTTAAAAGACACTTGCTTAGTATATTCTCAGATAAAATATCGACTTAAATGCTAGTACTGCTGTGTAGGATTCCACTTTCTCTTTCCTTATGGGCAAGAATGGATAAATATTTAGCCTTTTCTAGACAGAGAGATTTGTTCTACAGACTACAGCAAGGTTTGAAAGCCATACTTAGCTTCCCTGGGCCTTCATGCTGTTAGATCAGTGATTTTCAACTGGTGTGTCACAGCACACTAGTGTGCTGTGAAAATTTTTAATAATCATTAATTAAATTATTTCCGAAAGATGTTCAAAGCACAGTAAGTCTTTTTTTTTTGGCAGTTTTTGGCTGGGGCTGGGTTTGAACCTGCTACCCCTGGCATTATGGGGCCAGCACCCTACTCACTGAGCCACAGGCGCCGCCCTATTCTTTTGTTTTCTTTTTGATCAACATAATTTAAGTGTGCCATGAAAGTTTATAGGTTCAAGATAAGAAAAGTTGAAAAACAGCTATGTTAGATTAATGACTTTCCCCAAATCAGCACTTGATACATGTGCATTTGATTTATCACTGTACCATGTTTAAATCCACATAAAGAGTCAAATATAATCATGATGATAAAAAATAGATCCTGAAAGGCTTACCAGCTTGCAAAATACTTGCAGATACATCGATCTCATTTGATCTTCTCAAAAATTATGTATAGTATAGCAGACATTGTTATTACTAACCCTTGGTATCCAATAACACGCAGTTTATATAATAAAGGAATGGAGCTAGGCCAAGAATGGTGCACTTTTGGAGGCTGAGCCAGGAGGATCTCCTGAGTGTAGGAGTTCAGGGTTACAGTGAGCTCTGATGACACCACTGCCTTCTAAGCTGGGCAACAGAACGAAATCCTGTCTCTAAAAAATAAATAAATAAATAAATAAAAGTTAAAATTAAATAAAGTAAAAGAACTGGACTTGAATCCAAGTCTTTAGATGCCAGAGCCTGTGTGGTTTCCACAATATCATGCTGTGTCTCTTTGGCCTGTTTCAGGGTAATGAAGAAATACATTCTTTTTGCATGTAAATATTAACTAAATCATAAGGATTCTGATAGTTTCTTGGCAAAAAGACTTTAATGGTATAACGAATTCCTGCTGGGTTGTTTGGTTCTGTCGTTCTAAATATTCTGAGTGGTTTCAGTCATTTTTAGTGCTTTTTCCCTTTCTGACCAGATCTGCCACATTTTGTTACCACTCTGGGTTTGCAGATGTTGCTATTTAATTAGATTGCTCTGTAGAGGATGAGAGAACCAGGAGGCTCATTAGCATAACTGATAAGCAGATTGGTCTAGAAGCAACAGAGAGAGCAGTACTTCTTTGGAGTCTATAAATTGGTAGGAAACCAATATGATAGTCTTTTCTATTAGAAATTCTCTATAAACAGGGATCTTCTCTACAGTTAGGCATTTCTCAGATCTCAATATTGTATTCTGAACCTTAGTCTGTAGTCCAGCAAGGTAATAAGGAAATGCACATTGATCAATCAATCTTTCATTTACTTAAAAGGGTAATTCTGCACTAAAAGAGGCAATAACAGCTACTCTGATCTTTGAATAGTAAGCAAAAGCAAACCATCCCTAAGTGCACAGACCTTCAAAATGACATAACCTTTCTTATTTAACACAGATTTCCCCCTAGTAACTCTCTGTGTTGGCAGACCATGAAAGGAAACATGTACACTTGGCATCCCAATCCTGAAGTTTGTTTCTAAAAAATTACTGCAATTTATGCACCAAAGGTCCAAATGACATGTGTCTGGGCAAAGACATGTCTAGAATTTAAAAGGATGAGGATGACCTTATTTCACTTAGTAAAATGAGATGTACTCTTTAATAGAACCATTTTGAATAGTTTTTCTTAGGGAGGCAATGTCAAAAGGAGAAGTATATTCTTCCTTATTATCAGAAGAAAACACATTCTTTTTTGAGACAGAGACTCAGGCTGTCGCCCTGGGTAGAGTGCTATGACATCACAGCTCACAGCGACCTCTAACTCCTGGGCTCAAGCGATTCTCCCGCCTCTGCCTCCCAAGTAGCTGGGACTACAATACAAGCGCCTGCCACCACCTGGCTGTTTTTTGGTTGTAGCTGTCATTGTTGTTTGGCGGGCCCGGGCTAGATTTGAATTAGCCAGCTCAGATATATGTGGCTGGCACCTTAGCCACTTGGGCCACAGGTGCCGAGCCTGAAAACACATTCTTAAAATAGTTTTAGGAAGACTTGCTTGGTTCTCATAGTACCAAGTTCCTAGCTGGTGATTTGGCATAAGCAATAGGCATTTTTTTTCTTTTTCTTTTGAGGTGGAAAACAGTGATCACAACATGATTAAAGATAGCACTATGGTCTTTATTGATATTTATTTGATTTTTTTTTTTGTTGTTGTTTTTTTTTTGAGACAGAGTCTCTGTTGCCATAGGTAAAGTGCTGTGATGTCATAGCTCTGCTGTGGTGTCATAGCTCAAAGCAACCTCAAACTCTTTGGTTTAAGCAATCCTCTTGCCTCAGACTCAGCCTCAGCCACAGCCTTCGCCTTCTGAGTACCTAGGACTATAGGTGCTTGCCACAATGCCCAGCCCTTTATTGATATTTAATAAATAATACCCATTTTCTTGCTCCAGTTTGGCTAATGTTGAATGTGTGGTGGCAGGATTGTCTGGACCAACCCTATTGATAGTCTCTGTTCAAAGTGTTCCCAGACTCTTGCATCACTCCTCCTTTTCCTCATTCCCTTCTTTTCACCCCTCTAACTTTCTTCATAGGGTCTCCCCAGTGGAAGTAAGAAATTGTCGAGGATAGCTGATACTTAATATGAAATTTCTGTCATAGCTGGGAGAGAAATTCCCATTCAGTTAGAGGAAGAACCATGGGAGAGATTGTTCCTGTTACCCAAGCTCGAATTCAGAACACATTTTCCTAAAAGCATTTTTATATATGACAGTTTTTCTTACTTATTTAGAATAGCCTAAACCTGCACTTTTAAAATTTGTTGATTCATTAAATCATTTGTTTAGCAAACTTTTAGAGAGCAACTTGTGTAAGTCATTATGCCAGGCACTGAAGATATTAATCACCATCATGGATTAAGGCCATGCCTGGACCACAGAACCTAAACATTATTTGTAGCACTGAATCTATGATAAAATACTCATGACTTTCCAAGTACTTAAGTTACCGATTAACTTTGGGAATAAAACTCTTGTCATAATTTGGGTGTTGACAGTAATGACATTTGTGATTTCAGGAATTTGAGAAAAATTTAAAAGTTAGAATTGCAAACTACAGAATAGTTACTTTTAAACATCAAGGTGTGCTTTTCCATGTGAATCAACTTCTTCTACCTTTTTTTTTTTGTTTGTTTCTTGAGACACAGTCTTACTCTGTTGCCAAGGCTAGGGTGGTATTAGCAGAGCTCACAGTAGCCTCAGTGATCCTTTACTTCAGCCTCCTAAGTAGCTGCCTACTACGTGCACCTGCCACAACACCTGGCTAATTTTTCTATTTTAGTAGAGATGTGGTGTTGCTCTTGCTCAAGCTGGTCTCAAACTCCTGAGCTCAAGAGATCCTCCCACCTCAGCCTCCAGAATGCTAGGATTATTGGTGTGAGCCTCTGTGCCTGGCCTGGGAATCAACTTCTTAAGATATTAATAACTTGCTAATATCCAATAGTGTTTTAGGTAAATCCAAAAGATTTTTATGTTAAACCCGGATTATACTTACATATCCTGCAACTATACGTCCTATGGATTGAGATCAGTGCTGAACATTAGTAGGCTTAGCCTATAATTTTTCCCCCAACATGTTACAACATCGTATCTGTTCAGAGCAGATATGGGAAGTTGTCACTGGTTTTGAAAGAGCCATACCAAAATGTGTTATGCTTTTCTTTCATTTATGAATAGAATGGTTAGCCTTATTTAATTTGGTAGAGGAACTTTATCATCTAACGCATATTTTGCTATAGACTTGAAATGGCTAAATACACTTAAATTCTAAGGTTTGTCACTGAATGTAATTAAAAAGTATAGTTTTTCAAAGCCTAGGGGAGTCAAAGGAATAGCTCCAGACTACATAGGAAAGTAGGGTGTCTGTGATACCCAGGAAGACTTTGGAAGTGTCATTTATTCACTGGTGCACACAGTTGTCCCTCCATACTCACAGGTCTTTAGTGTATCTTTCCCTGAAGAACAAAATATGGACAAGCAATATCTCTTTTAGGAGCCTAAGGTTTCTTAGGGGGGCTTACTCATTACTTTTGTCAATGTTTGTCAATATCTACTGAGTTCTTAAAATAGAGTCTTTAGGGCTGGTGCAGAGGCTGAATCCTAGCACTCTGGGAGGCTGAGGCTGGTACTTGAGCTCCGGAATTCAAGACCAGCCTGAGCAAGAGCAAGATCCCATCTCTATTAAAAATAGAAAAACTAGCCAGGCGTAGTGGTGGTACATGCCTGTTGTTTCAACTACTCAGGAGGCTGAGGCAAGAGGATCACTCAAGGGCAAGAGTTGGAAGTAGCTATAAACTAGGATGCCACAGCGCTCTACCCAGGGTGACAGAGTGCGACTTCGTCTAAAAAAAAAAGAAAAAGAAGAGTCTTTACAAACTTGCACACAGCTGTAAAAGTGGACAGATGGTGAGTTCAGGAAGGAAAAAGAAGAGGCAAGCAGTAAAGACAGATTCATGAGCACAATAAGAATCAAATAACCCATTTGTTCCTTTGCCTTTGAAACCTCTGAGGTCTGATCCCACCAGAAGCCTGTGAAATGTTCCTCAAGGTCTTCAAGTCCCATCCTTTGACCTCTGTGCAGCATTTTGTTTTGTGACCTCGTATGCCATCTTAAGCCCCCTTTTTACTTTATTTTGTGACAGTCTGTTGATTCTCAGGTTATTGTTCTGACTATACCTTCTTTGGTGGTGTTGTCTGGCTCTTTTTCTTGTCTTAAAGAATTCCTGAAGGTTTTGCTCATGACCCTCCTTTCTCCTCCTTTATTCTCCTTGCACATCTATAACTGCAGCGATCCAGACTTCTCAGGGTTCTAGTCCCACATTTTCAACAGTCTGTCAGGTAATTTCAGTAGCACTTCAGAGTGTCTGGAGCCGCACATCATCTGTCAGATCTCCTGTTTCTCTCTTGGGCACCCAGTTCTTTCACCTACCCTACCCTTCCCTTTCTCCTTCCCTCCCTTCCTTCCTCCCTTCCTTCCTCCCTTCTCCCCCCCACCCCACCGGCCTCCGCCCCCCCCCCACACACATAGGCTAGTCTTGAACTTCTGTGCTCAAGCAGTCATCCTGCCAAAGTGCTAGGCTTACAGGCCTGAGCCACTGCACCCAGCCCAGCACTCTGTTCTTGAATAAACTCAGCATTCTCCAAGTCACCTTTGGCTCATCCCACCACAGTTGGTTGTCTAGACCTGCTGATTTTTTTTTCCTGAGACAGAGCCTCAAGCTATTGCCCTGGGTAGAGTGCTATGGCGTCACAGCTCACAGCAACCTCTAACTCCTGGGCTTAAGCAATTCTCTTGCCTCAGCCTCCCAAGTACCTGGGACTACAGGCACCTACCACAACGCCCAGCTAATTTTTTTTTTTTTTTTTTTTTTGTTATGGTCGTCATTGTTGTTTGGCAGGCCTGGGCTGGATTTGAACCTGCCAGTTCTGGTGTATGTGACTGCTCACCTTAGCCACTTGACCTACGGGCACCACCTACCTGCTGATTTTTTCTTTTTTTTTTTTTTTTTTTGGCCAAGGCTGGCTTTGAACCCTCCATCTCCAGTATTTGGGGCCGGTGCCCTACTCCTTTGAGCCACAGGCACCGCCTTACCTGCTGATTTTTATACTAAATACCTTTTAGTTCTATCTCTCATTTCCCATTGCCCTTGTTAATTCCCACACACTTCATTACTACCTGACTAATCTCTCTGGAGAACAGCTCTTATCATCGTCAATTTTCAAAACTCCAGGGTGTAAAGTGTAAGGAAGGAAGTCAAGGATGGAGGGAGGAAGGAAGGGAAAACAAAAGGAAAAGAAAGGGTGGCGCCTGTGGCTCAAGGAGTAGGGCGCTGGCCCCACATGCCAGAGGTGGTGGGTTCAAACCCAGCCCTGGCCAAAAACTGCAAAAGGAAAAAAAAAAGGAAACGAAGTCTCCCTTAGCTGGGCATCCAAGGCCACAACCTTCTTTCTTTCCTTCCTTGGTCCACTAAATATGGGCAACAAACCCCACTGCTACTAACCAGATGCTCTACCTCTTCTAAACACATGGGTGTCTGTATGTTTTTTTTTTCACCTGTGTTCCAGTTATTACTGTTTATATTTTATCTCTACTGCCATAGACCATGGACTCCGATCTTGTTCACCTTAGTACCCCCAGTGTGCCCAGCACTGTTTTCACACAAAGTAGGCGCCCACAGAAATATTTTTTTTAACATTAAGTAATGAAGTATGAACTTCTCAACTCTTGTCCATAGTTAGTGCTCTTTTGCCTAGCATAAAAGGTAGATGAAAGATTCTCTCTTGTGTTTATATTTGTTTGACTTCCCTTCTGTTTCTTTCTGTGCTGCAAACATTCCAAGAATGTAGTTTGTAAGGTCTGATTTAGAGAAGTTCTTGCAAGGCTTCCTCTCTGAGCTTAGTTATCACTGTGACCTTCCAGAGCTTCTGGTCACCACTGATTGTTTCTGGGCAACTCACCTTATTCTGTGATTCTTCAACTCACTTGGGTCTTCTGCTGAGTGTGAACTCAGGACAGAATGAAACTTGCTGCCCTCTTGAGTATTTCTGGTAATTCATAGCTAAGCCATCCGTGGCAGAAAGTTCTCTCAGCAGAACACACAGAGCTTATTTGGGAGATGGAATCTGTCCTCAACAACAGCTTGATCAGTCTTAGTGGATGATCCCTTACAGATAGAAATGATTCCTTATGGCCAACACAATGCGAAATAGGATAATAAAAATTTCTAAATCCCTTTGAAATGTTTTTTACTCATTCTCTTATTTTTATTTGTTCTACAAACATATTATTTCCTACTTACTAGGCATTGAGATTTGATAATGGGAAGGACATGAGTCCTGTCCTCAGGGAAGCTTATATTTAACGGGGGAACTTTATTAGTTCAATGCAGTTATTTTTTGGTCAGTGACTCCTTTGAGAATCTGACAAAAGTTTCATCTTCCCTTCCCACCATTGAAAACACATGCACAAAATTTTGCATATAAAGATCACTGTATACCCTACATTAAAAATACCTGGCCTTGGCTGGGCAAGTTGGCTCACTCACGCCTAGAATCCTAGCACTCTGGCAGGCTGAGGTGGGAGGATCCCTTGAGCTTAGGAGTTTGAGACCAGTTTGAGTAAGAACAAGAACTTTTACTAAAAGCCGAAGAACTAGCCGGGCACCCAGCTAGTTCTTGTGGCACAGGTCTATAGGCCCAGATACTCAGGAGGTGGAGGCAAAAGGATCGCTTGAGCCCAAGAATTTGAGGTTGCTGCAAACTTGGAGATGCCATAGCCCTCTATCCATGGCAAGGAGTGAGACTCTGTTTCAAAAAAAAAAAAAAAAAAAAGCCTGGCTTGGGTGGGGTGCGTAATCCTAGCACTGTAAGAGGCTGAGGCAGATGGATTACTTGAGCACAGGCGTTTGAGACCAACCTGAGCAAGACCTCATCTCTACTAAAATAAATAAATAAATAAAACAATAGAAAAAACTAGCCAGGCATTGTAGCAGGTGCCTATAGTTCCAGCTACTGAGGTGGCTAAAGCAAGAGGATTGCTCAAATTCAAGAGTTTGAGGTTGCTGTGAGCTATGACACCATAGCACTATACCCAGAGTGACAGAGTGAGACTCTGTCTCAAAAATACCTGGCCTTTTAGATGATAGGAAAATGCAAAATGTATTAGGATATTAATGTACATTTTGGTCAGCAATAAGAGAACTTAAAGGTTTAAAAACAGTATTTCAAGACTAGGAAGTTTGTCAAATGTGTACATTAACTCCTAATGAAATTCTGAACCCTTACACTTTCATAAAAATTAAAAAACATATACACAGGCATACCTCAGACATGTAGTGGGGGTCAGTTCCAGACCACCACAATGAAGCAAATATCACAATAAGGCAAGTCACACAAATATTTTGGTTTTCCAGTACTTACAAAAATTCTATTTCTACTATATGTAGTCTGTTAAGTATCCAGTAGCATTATGTCTATGAAAAAAATGTATATACCATAATTAAAAATTTAGTTAAGCTAAAAAATGCTCGCTATCAGTTCGGCGCCTGTAGCTCAGTTGTTAAGGCGCTGGCCACATGCACCGGAGCTTGTGGGTTTGAACCCGGCCTTGGCTGTTAAACAACAATAACAATAACAACAAAATAGCTGGGTGTCGTGGTGGGCATCTGTAGTCCCAGCTACTTGGGAGGCTGAGGCAAAAGAATCGCTTAAGCCCAGGAGTTAGAGGTTGCTATGAGCTGTGACCCCACAGCACTCTACCCAGAGTGACATAGTGAGACTCTCAAAAACAAAACAAACAAACAAAAAAACTAGCTATCATTTGAGCTTTGAGTAATCTTTTCACTGGTGGAGGATCTTGCCTTGATGCTGATGGCTATAGACTTATTGGAATGGCATCCCTGAGGTTGGGGTAGCTGTGATGACTTTTGAAAACAAGACAATGAAGATTGTGCCATTAATCGACTTTTTCTTTCATTAAAGATGTCTCTATAGCATGTGATACTGTTTGATAGCATTGAGTCCATAGTAGAACCTCCTTCAAAATTGGAGTCAGCCCTCTCTAACTCCGCTGCAGCTTTATAAACTAAGTTTGTGTAATAGCCTAAATCCTTTGTTGTTATTTCCTTTTCTTTTCTTTTCTTTTTTTTTTTGTTTGTTTGTTTCTGCACTCCAGGCTAGAGTGCATTGGTGTCTGGGCTTAAGTGATCCTTCTGCCTCAGCCTCCTTAGTAGATGGGACTGTAGGTGCAAACCACCATGCCTGGCTAATTTTTTTATGTTGGGTAGAAATGTGATCTTGCTCTTGCTCAGGCTGGTCTTAAACTCCTGGCCTCAAGTTACCTTCCCACCTTGGCCTCCCGAACTACCTCCCAAGATTATAGGCATGAGCTACCACATCTGGGCCTTTGTTGTGATTTCAGCAGTGTTCATAGCATTTTTATCAGAAGTATCTTCCATCTCAAGAAATATCACAATAAGGCAAGTCACACAAATTTTGCTCATCCATAAGAAGCAACTCCTCTTTCATTCAAGTTTTTATCATAGATTACAGCAACTCGGTCATATCTTCAGGCTCTGCTTTGAGTTACAGTTCTCTTATGCATATTTCACCACATCAGCATTGACTTCCTTCACTGAGGTCTTGAACCCTTTAAAATCATCCTTGAGAGCTGGAATCTACTCTCCAAGTTCCTGTTCACGCTGACTAATGTTCTTTTTTTGGGTGGGGGGGGTTTGGTCAGGGCTGGGTTTGAACTAGCCACCTCCGGCATATGGGGCCGGTGCCCTACTCCTTTGAGCCTCAGGTGCCGCCCTGACTAATGTTCTTAATGACATTTAGAATGGTGTATCCTTTCCAGAAGCCATTCAGTTTAGTTTGCCCAGATCCATCAAAGGAATCACTTTGTATTGCACCTATAACCCATGAAATGTATTTCTGAAGTCAGAAGACTTAAATATCAAAATTAGTCCTTGATTCGTGAATTATGGAACAGATATTGCATCTGCAAGCATGAAAGTAACATTAATCTTGTATATCTCCACCAGACTACTTGGGTGACCAGGTGGATTGTCAATATGCAGTAATATTTTGAAAGGAATTGTTGTTATTTTTTTAGTAGTAGGTCTTAACAGTGAACTTAAAATATTCAGTAAACCATGTTGTAAGCAGATAGACTGTCACACAGGCTTTGCTGTTCTATTTATAGAGCATAGGCAGACCAGATTTAGCATAATTCTTAAGGGCCCTAGGATTTTTAGAATTGGTGAATGAGCATTGCTTCTATTAGAATTTAGTAGCTGCCTTAGCTCCTGACAAGAAAGAGAGTGAACTATGCTTTGAAGCCATACATCTAGCTATGAAAGTCCCAGATGCATCTTTTTCTATAAAAGACTATTTTCATGTACATTAGAAATCTGTTGTTTAGTGTACCCATCTCTATCCATTTTCTTAGTTGGATTAGAATTAGTTATGTTAGTATGAACTCAGAGTTTTTAATATAGATATATAGAAATGGATATTAATATATATTCTCAAACATATTTTCTTAACTTCATCACTGAGAATGCCTGAAAGTAATGACCCTCTACTAACAATGAGCATGTAACACCCAGATGTAGTTATTTATTTATTTATTTATTTTTCTTTTGAGACAGAGCCTCAAGCTATCACCCTGGATAGAGTGCTGTAGCATTATAGCTCACAGCAGCCTCCAATTCCTGGGCTCAAGCGAGTCTCTTGCCTCTGCCTCCCAAGTAGCTGGGACTACAGGTGCCTGCGACAACGCCCGGCCATTTTTTGGTTGCAGCCGTCATTGTTTGGCGGGCTGGGCTGGATTCGAACCCGCCAGCTCAGGTGTATGTGGTTGGCGCCTTAGCCTGTTGAGCCACAGGCACTGAACCTTTATTTTATTTTATTTATTTATTTTTTTGTTGTTGCAGTTTGGCCGGGTCTGGGTTTGAACCTGCCACCCTCGGTATATGGGGCTGACACCCTACTGACTGAGCTACAGGCGCCACCCAAAGGTAGAGATAACTTTTTTTGGCTGTGGCTGGGTTTGAACACCCCACCTCTGGCATGGGGCCAGCGTCCTACTCCTTTGAGCCACAGGCGCTGCCCTATTTTATTTTTTGAGACAGAGTCTCAAGCTGTTGCTCAAGCTATAGTGCAGCGGAGTTATAGCTCACACAACAGCCTCCACCTCTTGGGCTCAAGCAATCCTCTTGCCTCAGTTTTTCTGTTTTTATTAGAGACAGGGGTCTCGCTTTTGCTCACACTGGTCTTGAACTTTTGAGCTCAAGCTATTTGCCTTGGCCTCCCAGAGTGCTAGGATTACAGACTAGAGCCACCTGCTGGCTTGTTTTTTCTTTTGAGTAGTTAAGTAGTTGAGTTACTCTGGGGCACTGATCTTCAGTCGTTTTGTGGCAGAATATTTTTCTCAATAAAACCCCAAAATGTTAATGTATCAAACATAAAAGAGAGAGAGGGTCTCTACTAACTAGATCTTTTACCTGCTTTTCTGAGGCAAATTGATGCCCTAGAGCAGTGCTAATTTAGGTATTTATTTTATTAGGGGTAATCTTTTTTGTTTGTTTTTGTTTTTGCAGGTTTTTTTTTTTTTTGGCCGGGGCTAGGTTTGAACCTGCCACCTCTGGCATATGGGACTGGCACCTACTCCAATCTTTTTTAAATGCAGATTTTCCCTTGCCCATCCTGAAGTAGCTCTGGGTAGTGACTGGGATTCTATAGTGTTGATGTTTTCCCAGATGATTTTGCTGTAGGTAGTCTGAGGACCAACTACATTTTGAGAAACACTCTTTTAGTATGTGGTAGGTTTTTTTTTTTAATTTATACAAATATTGATGTGACAAATATCTACAGCTTTAATTGAAAACAAGGAATTCTAGATGTTGGCTGGGCCTTGAGTGTGGATAGTGATCTTTTCTTATGGGGAAAGACCACAAGACCTTTCTGCTAGATTTTTTTTTTTTTTTTTTGAGACGTAGTCTCAAGCTGTCACCCTGGATAGAGTGAACTGAACTGAACTGAAGTTGTTTTCTTTTTTTTAATTGCAGCTTTTGTCTGGGGCTGGGTTTGAACCCACCACCTCCAGCATATGGGGCTGGTGCCCTACTCCTTTGAGCCACAGGCGCCATCCTGAAGTTGTTTTCTTAAAAGCATTAACACTTTGGCAAGAGATTTATAATTTTTAGGTATGTTTAAACCTCTTGTGATGCGAAAATCCTGAAAGACAATTATTATTATTATTCCCTTTTTTTTTTTTTTTTTTTTAAGACAGTGCCTCTGTGGCATCACAGCTCACAACTCCTAGGCTTAAGTGATTCTCCTGCCTCCGCCTCCCAAGTAGCTGGGTCTATAGGTGCCTGCCACACGCCCGGCTATTATTTGGTTGTAGTTGTCATTGTTGTTTGGTGGGCCTGGACTGGATTCTAACCCGCCAGCTCTGGTGTGTGTTGGTGGCACCCTAGCCACTTTGAGCTAAATATATAGGTGGGAAGCCAGACAATTGTTTTTTTGAAAGACAATTTTTTTTTTTTTGAAACAGAGTCTCACTATGTTGCTCTTGGTAGAGTGCTGTGGCAACACAGCTCATAGCAACCTCCAACTCCTGGGCTTAAATGATTCTCTTGCCTCAGCCTCCCAAGTAGCTGGTATTACTGGCACCTGCCACAACGCCTGGCCATTTTCTGTTGCAGTTGTCATTGTTTAGCTGGCCCTGGCTGGCCTCGAACCCCCTAGCTTTGGGTATGGGGCTGGCACCGTAACCACTGTGCTACTGGCACTGAGACTGAAAGACAATTTTTAAATAAAACTAGTACTTTGTGTTACTCTCAATAGGGAAAACATTTTTCAGTTTTTCCCTGTAGTTAACACAGCTTGCGTTCTTTTTGTTAAATGTTCAGTATAGTATATTTTATTAGGATCTTTTCATCCTCTCTCTGCAGATGGGCTTTCTAAGCAGTTATTCCAAGTGGTGATTTAAGCTCTCACAAAATATAATCTTTATCTTTTTTTTGTTTGAGAGTCTCATTTTGTCGCCCTCGGTAGAGTGTTGTGGCGTCATAACTCACAGCAACCTCAAACTCTTGGGCTCAAGTGATTCTCTTGCCTCAGCCTCCCAGGGACTACAGGCACCCGCCACAAGGCCCAGCTATTTTTAGAGATGACATCTTGCTCTTGCTGAGGCAGATCTCAAACCTGTGAGCTCAAATAATCTACAGCCTTGGCCTCCCAAGTTCTAGGATTATAGGTCTGAATCACCGCACCTGGCAATCTCTATCTTTTTAATAATTCTCTCTCTCTCTTTTTTTTTTTTTTTTTTTTTTTTGAGACAGAGCCTCAAGCTGTCCCCCTGGTTAGAGTGCTGTAGCATGACAACTCACAACAATCTCCAATTCCTGGGCTCAAGCGAGTCTCTTGACTCTTTTTAATAATTCTTGAGAGAATGTCTTTCGTTTTTGTTTAGAGACAGAGTCTCACTTTGTCATCCTCTATATTTTCTACTTTTTACCAAGTATTTTAAAATGATATGTATATAATATGAGCCAGAACTGTTTGTTAAAGTTAACATTTTATTAAAGAAGAGTAATACACAGAAAATAGAACAAATTATACTGGGCGGGGTGGCTCACACCTGTAATCCTAGCACTCTGGGAGGCCAAGGTGGGTGGATTGCCTGAGTTCACAGATTTGAGACCAGCCTGAGCAAGAGCAAGACCTCATCCCTAAAAATAGGTGAGCATTGTGGCTGGTGCCTATCGTTGGGAGGCTGAGGCAAGAGAATTGCTTAAGCCCAAGAGTTAGAGGTTGCTGGCTCAACCGGCTAAGGCGCCAGCCAGGTACACCTGAGCTGGCGGGTTCGAATCCAGCCTAGGCCTGCCAAACAACAGCTGCAACCAAAAAATGGCCGGGTGTTGTGCGCCTATAGTCCCAGCTACTTGGGAGGCGGAGGCAGGAGACTCGCTTGAGCCCAGGAATTGGACGTTGCTGTGAGCTGTGATGCCACAGTGCTCTACCCAGGGTGACAGCTTGAGGCTCTGTCTCAAAAAAAAAAAAGTTAGATGTTGCTATGAGCTATGATGCCATGGCACTATAGGGGGTGACAAAGTGGGACTCTGTCTCAAAAAAAAGAAAGAAAAAAAGAAGAGAAAAGAAAACAAATGTGTGGGTTTTTTTTTTTTTTTTTTTTTTTTTGAGACAGAGTTCCACTATGTCCTTTCCCCTTCCCTTTCCTTTCCTTCCCTTCCTTTTTTTTGAGACAGAGCCTCAAGCTGTCACCCTGGGTAGAGTGCTGTGGCATCACAGCTCACAGCAACCTCCAATTCCTGGGCTCAAGCGAGTCTCCTGCCTCCGCCTCCCAAGTAGCCGTGACTACAGGTGCCCCCCAC
>CAUYON010037591.1:0-27267 GCA_963573935.1 Arctocebus calabarensis | reverse complement strand
TTCTTGGTGTGGTGGGGTTAAGTGGCTCTGTCTTATTTTCAGCTGGTCTTTAGACCCTAGAGAATCTGTTACTCTGGATTGAAATCTGAGCTGTGAAGGAATACCAGAGTTAAGTCGCCACACCCCCCACAGGCAACAATTGAGAAAGCCAAATCAAACCTTCCCACTATCACACACCCAGGGTACCACTTTGGAAAGTCCTTGGGTGATTAGCTCACCTGAAGTGGTGCTAATGAATTATCCAAGCCAGCACCAATCTCAAATGGAAAAGTTAAAAAATCTCTGGCAACTAGATAGCAGGGATCCACTGGAAGCTCTTGTATAATTCACTTCAATGCTCGGTGAGCTCAGGAGGGCACCCCCCCCCAGCCAGTAAATTAGTCTGGGAAGGTTCATGCCTCCTTTCCCACCTTGTCCCTCTGTCACACCCAGTCAGTGGTAACAGTTGTGATCAGTTTCCTCCAATGAGCCGATGCTCCAGAGGTTTGTGCCTGCCTAGGTCACACGGGGCTCTGTGGCTCCTCAGCCAGTCCACCAGTTGTGTCGGTGTTGGGGGGGGGAGGTGAGGCCTAACAACCTGGGTACTTGATGGGGGCTGGGGTTATTCACTCAGTTCCAGCCCTGTCCCTGATTGATGTAAATTAGATGAAAAAGCTGATAGAACAGAACAAGTTCACAGAATTTCTGCCCTCTGGAGGAGACACTGGGCTGCTAATATTCCTGACTTATTCTGGGAGCTTCAGCCCTTTGTCTCTGCTATCATCCCCTGAGGGCCAGGTGTGGCCGAAATTTAGCAAAGCCAGCCGGCCAGCCGCTTTTCAGCTTACTCTCTCACTGCTCCCAAGCTGGGAGAATGGCACAGACCAGCGGCAACCCACGCCCTGTCCACACCCCTTGAGAAAGTGTTCAAGAATCTGGACTCCGTGGGGGAGAGACCTCCAAACCTCAGGGTGAGAGTGGAGGGGAGTGCCAGGAATTCCAACTTGCAGGTGGAGAATATATACAGTTTTGTACAGCTTTATGCCTAGCAGGAGAGTGCCGTGGCACAGGGGAAGGAGGTCCGGTTTTTAGAGGGTCTCTCCCGAGGGGTAGTGTGGGAGGACATCTGAACTCTGCTCGCTTGTTTGTACGGAGGTATGGTGTATACTGCAAGTTGTTCTCTTGGGGGAGGGGACTCCCGTCTGCTTGGTGATGTGCTCTGTATCTTTTATTTGTATCCTTGGTGTCGCAGGTCGCTCCAGCAGGGTTGATGTGCATTCCTTGACCTTGTCTCTTGGCTCAGCTCCAAAACGTTGGCTTTCTCACTAAATTTCTGTCCTTTAACTCTCCTTCTGGACAGGAGTGTCTACAGAAAGCTGGCTACAGACCGCCATCTTGGCTCCTCCCCCAATAGTAGGATATTTTTATACCCCCTTGTCAGTTCTGGATAGATCCTCCAAGAAGAAAGTAAACAAAAGCATAATGGACTTAAGTTTGACCCTAGGGACTTAACCAACATGTACGGAACATTTCATCACAAGAAAACTGAATACACATTCTTCTCATCAGCCCATGGGTCATCCTCTAAAACTGATCATATCTTAGGACACAAGTCTAAGCTCAACAAATTAAAAAAAATAGAAGTTATTTCTTATATTTTCTTGGACCATTAGGGAATAAATGTTGAACTCAACAGCAACCTTAACACTCAACTCAACCTTAACACTCAAAGTCATGGAACCTAAATAAACTTAGGTCAAATGATAGCTCAGTCAAAGATGAGATTAATAAGGAAATTATCATATTTTTGGAACAAAATGACAATGAATACACAAAGTATCAAAACCAGTGGGATACTACCAATGTAGTCCTTAGAGGGAAATTTATAGCATTAGAAGCCTTCATCAATAAAATGGAAACAGGATAAGTAAACAACCTAATAGACCAACCCAAGCAACTGGAAAAGGAAGATCTATCCAACCCCAAACCCAGCAGAGAAAAGAAATAACCAAAATTAGAGCAGATTTAAATGAAGTTGAAAATGAATCATTCAGAAGATCAATGAAATGAAGAGTTGGTTCTTGGAAAAAATTAATAAAATTGATAATCCTCAGGCTAGACTAATCAGAAACAGAAAAGTAACTTCAATGAAAAATGATAAAGGGGGAAATAACAACAGATACAACAGAAATTCAAAAAATCCTCCAAAATATGAAAATGTGGAGGAAAATCAACCAATACCTGGCTACTTTCCTAGACTCAACCAGAGAGAATTAGAAATTTTGAAAATACCTATATAAAGCACTGAAACAGCATCAACTATACAAAGTCTCCCCAAAAAGAAAAGCCAGGGACAGGATGGTTTCACATCCATCAAAGAGGAAACCTACATAACCTTTTCCAAAACATAGAAAAGGAAGGACTCCTCCCCCAACACGGTCTACAAAGCAAATATCACCTTGATCCCCAAACTAAGAAAGGACCCAAGAAAGAAAGAAAGTTAGAGACCAATATCATTAATGAATATTGATACAAAAATATTCAATAAGATCCTAGCAAACAGAAATCAATCACGGATCAAAAAAGTTATACATCCTCTTTAGGGTGTGAACTCCTACCTGAGGACAGAGTATGCTTAGCAGCTGACAGGAGGTGGGTCTGGCCAGATAGGAGGAGTGGTCCGAAGGTAACCTGTTTTCCTCCTGGCTTGCCCTCTCCTCCTCTGTACAGAATAATGGTGAACAGCTCTAGGTTTGTCCTTGTGGCCCTGCCTGCAGTGAGGAGGGCTGAGCAACAATGGGGGATGGGGCCCACATAACAGCTAATGACAGAAGTACCTGGCTGAGCACCCGATGTTCATTTGTCTCAGCTCATCCCCACATGAGGAAATAATTTTCACCGAGGAAATGAGCAGAGAGGACACAGTAGCAGTGACCAGCACCCCCAGTGTGATGAGTGAGTACTGCCAGCATGTGAGAAATGGAAGCCACATCATACTGGGGGTGCTGGTCACAGCTACTGTGTCCTCTCTGCTCATTTCCTCCTGTGAACATTATTTCTTCCATTGCACCTTGCATCTTCTCTCTGCAACCCGCGGTGTGAAGGTAATGTGAATCTCTGCTCCTGCTCCTGGAGTGTCCTCGGTTCATGGCAGGACTCATTTGACTAAACAAGAAGTGGCCCCTACTACGTGCTATGCGAAGTCTATCAGCTTTTGTTTGCTTTTGAGGTTCTTGGAATGTGACCCAGGAACAGGTCATGGACACTACTGCAGAATCCTCTTTGGGTCCTCACTGCTTGGCACACGGACTATTCTCTGTTTCCACTCTCCACTCTGGCCTTTCCCCACCCCAACCGCTTCTTCCCCCACTGCTGCATAGAGGCTGCCTCAGCATGGGTGGGTCGGGGTTGCCAAGAACTTCTTCCTCACCAGCTCCAGGGGCAGGGCCTGAATTGTGGCTGGTTCTTCCCTTGTGGAAACTCTGTTCTTTTAGGTCTGTTCTCCTCTCTTCATTTGCTTATCCAACTGCTTCATTCCTTCCAATGGCTACCCTGGGCCTTATGAAAACATCACTTGAGGCCACCTGCACCATGGCCAGCACCAGCCACTCTCTGGAGGAAGCTGTGCATCTTGCCTCACTTCAGAGGCAGCATGTTCTATGCTAACCTTCTTCCACATCTGTCCCTCCTCCTGGATCCTTTTTGGACTTAAACAAAACTGTCAGGTGCCCAAGCTAGAAACCAGGGAGCTCTTTTATAAAACTCAGTATTTAGAAATTGTTTCAAGCTCACAGAAAGGTGGAATTTAGTATAAAAAACACCCATATACTGTTTAACCAGAGTCACCTATTGTAAGCATTTTGTTCCATTTGCTTAGTTTTTCCTCCCTTTCTTCCTTCCCTGCCTCTAAACACACACGCATGCACTTGCATGTATATGCACACTCACCACACACTGTTATTAAACCATTTGAGAGTAACAACTTTTCCCCTAAATACTTTAGATGTATTCCCTAAGAACAAGGATATTTTCTGACATATCCACAGTACACTTATCAATTTCAATAAATTTTCGGCATAACATTTTAATCTACTATCAATATTCCAGTTGGTCACTTTCTTTGTAACATTTTCCCCTGCTTCTACACAGGATCCAGTCATACATTGTATTTATTTATTTCATTTTATTATTTTGCAATGAGGTTTTGATCTTATGCCCAGCTTACAGTGCAATGATGTCATCATAAGTCACCTCAAACTCCTGGCCTCAAGTGATCCTCTTGCCTCAGCCTCCCAAAGTGCTGGGAGTATAGGTGTGAGCCACTGTGCCCAGCAACATTTATTTATTTATTTTTTGGAGACAGGTCTTACTCAGTCACGCAAGCTGGAGTGCAGTGGCATGAGCACAGTTTACTGCAGCCTTGAACTCCTTGGCTCAAGTGATCTTTCTGCCTCAGTTTCCCCAGTGGCTGGGACTACATGTGCCTGCCACCACACATGGCTTGTTTTTCTATTTTTTGGTACAAACAGGATCTTGCTCTTGTTTAGGCTGGTCTCAAAATCCTGAGCTCAAGGAATACAGTTGTCTTGGCCTCCCAGAGTGCTTGGATTACAGGCATGAGCCACCGTGCTTCACCTTAATTTGCTATTTTATGTGTCTTTTTCCTTTCTACTTGTTTCAGACAGAGTCTCACTTTGTTGCCCTGGGTAGAGTGCCCTGGTGTTATGCTCACAGCAAACTCAAACTCTTGGGCTCAAGTGATCCTCTTGCCTCAGCCTCCCAAGTAGGTGGGATAAGAGGTGTCTGCCACAATGCCTGGCTAGTTTTTCCTTTTTTAGAAGAGATGGGATTTTGCTCTTGCTCAAGCTTATCTTTAACTCCTAAGCTCAGGTGATCCACCCATCTCATTCCTTCAGAGTGCTAGGATTACAGGTGTGAGCCACCTCACATGGCCACATGTGTCTTTCTCTAATGAAATATGCCTTTAAATTGTAGTTCTACAATAATTTGATATGATTATCATTACCACATATTAATATGTGTTAGGCAAATGAGCCTCCCTCTTTTGTTTTCTTTTGAGACAGAGTCTCAATATGTCACCCTCAGTAGAGTGCAATGGCATCACAGCTCATAGCAACCTCAAATTCCAGGGTTCAAGTGATTCTCTTGTCTCAGCCTCCCACGTAGCTGAGACTAGAGGCACCCACCACAACACCCAGCTATTTTTTTGTTGCAGTTGTCATCGTTGCTTAGCTGGCCCAGGCCCGATTTGAAGCCACCAACCTGGATGTATGTGGCTGGTGCTGTAATAACTGTACTACAGGTGCTAAACCCTCTCCCTTATTATTATTATTTTTTTGTCCATAGAACTTTTAGAATCATCTTGTCATATCTTTTAAAAACTGTTGGGGGCTTGGCGCCTGTAGCTCAGCGGCTGGGGTGTCAGGCACATACACTGGAGCTGGTGGTTTTGAATCCAGCCAGGGCTTGCCAAACAATAATGACAACTACAATCAAAAAATAGCTGGGCATTGTGGTGGGCACCTGTAGTCCCAGCTACTTGGGAGGCTGAGGCAAGAGAATCGCTTAAGCCCAAGGGTTTGAGGTTGCTATGATCTGTGATGCCATGGCACTCTGACCAGGGTGACAGTGAGACTCTGTCTCAAAAATAAAAATAAAAATAACAGTAAAAACTGTTCAGATTTAGATTTGTACTGCATTGAATTTACTGATTTATTTAGGTAAAGTAATTGTACCAAATGACATTCTCACCCTTTAAGAATGTAAGATATTTCCCCATTTATTCAAGTTTTCTTCAGAAAAGCTTTGTTGTTTTCTTTATATATAACTTTCACATTCCTAATTGGGTTAATTCCAAGATGTATTATAGCTTTTGTGAATATAATTTTTTATTACATTAAAAAAAGTTATACACCATGATCAAGTTGGTTTTTTCCCAGGATTATAAGGTTGGTTCAACATCTATAAATCCACAAATATAATGCACCACATCAATAACATCAAAAACAAAGACCATGTGATTCTATCAATAGATGCAGAAAGGGCTTTTGATGATATCCAGCATCCTTTCATGATTAGAACACTTAGGAAAATAGGCTTCGATGGGACATTTCTTAAACTGATAGAGCCCATGTATAGCTAACCCAATATCATATTGGAGTAAAATTGAAAACATTTCCACTCAGATCAGGAGTTAGGCAAGGATGCCCACTGTCTCCACTGCTATTCAACATAATAATGGAAGTCCTAGCCATCGCAAACAGGCAAGTGAAGGGAATCAAGGGTATTCAAATACCCTAGGGACAGAAGAAGTCAAACTTTCACTTTTTGCAGATGACATGATCTTATACCTGGAAAACTCCAGGACACCAAGGACTCAATTACAAAGCTCTTAGAAACAATAAAGGACAGTGTCTCAGGATACAAAATCAAAACTTACAAATAAGCAGCTTTTGTATATACTAACAATACTCAAGCTGAAAATATAATCAAAGACTCTATTTCTGTTACAGTAGTGCCAAAGATGAAATACCTGGGAATTTATCTAACAAAAGTACATGAAAGATCTCTATAAAGATAACTATGAAACCCTGAGAAAAGAAATAGCAGAATATGTTAACAAATGGAAAAATATACCATGCTCATTGTAGGGAAGAATCAACAATGTTAAAATGTCCATACTACCCAAAGCAATCTACAGATTTAATGCAATCCCCATCAAAGTACCAAAGTCATACTTCAAAGAACTTAAAAATATTTCATCATTTTATAGGGAATCAGAAAATAGCAAAATAGTTAATACAATACTTAGAAATAAAAACAAATCTGGAGGCATCATGCTATGAAACTTCAGGTTATACTATAAATCTATAGTGATCAAAACAGTATGGTACTGGCACAAAAATAGAGATGTAGATATTTGGAATAGAATAGAGAATATAGAGATGAATACAGCCACATACTGTCATTTGATCTTTGATAAGCCTAACAAAAACATGAATTGGGGAAAAGGTTCCCTATTTAACAAATGATGCTGGGAGAATGGGCCAGAGACCATTAGAAGACTGAAACTGGACTCACACATCTTACCAATAACAAAAATTCTAACTGGATAAAAGATTTAAATTTAAGACATGAAACTATAAAAATACTATAAGAGAGTGCAGGGAAAATGCTTGAAGATATTGGCCTTGGTAAGTATTTTATGAGGAAGACACTCCTGACAATGGAAACAAGACCAATAATAAACTACTGGGATTTGATCAAGCTAAAAGGCACAGTTAAAGGAACTACAGCTAAAGCAAACAGCCTTTGGAATAGGAGAAGATTTTTTTCATGGTAGGATTCTGACAAAGGTCTGATAACTAGAATCTACAGAGAACTTAATCAATGAAAAAAAAAACACTAAACAATTCCATTCCTTTGTGGGTAAGAGACTTGATCAGAAACTTCTCTAAAGATGACAGCCGAAGGGCCAATAAACACACGAAAAAAGGATCATTGTCTTTAATCATCAGGGAAATGCAAACCAAAACCACTTTGAGATATCATCTAACCCCAGTAAGAATAGCCCACATCAAAAAGTCCCAAAACTGCAAATGTTGGTGTGGATGTGGATAGAAGGGAACATCTTCTACACTGCTAGTTGGATTGCAACTAATATAGCCTTTTTGGAAAGAAGTATGGAGAATTCCTAAGGAACTAAAAATTGGCCTTCCATTTAATCCCACAGTTCCATTACTACGTATCTACACAGAGTAACAAAAATCATTTTACAAAAAAGACAATTGCACCAGAATTCATAATTGCAACCCAATTCATAACTGCCAAGTCATGGAAGCAGCCCAAATGCCCATCAACCCATGAATGGATTAACAAATTGCGTTATATGAATAGCATGAAATACTGTTTAGCCATAAAAAACATAATGACTTTATATTTTTTATGTTTACTGGAATGGAGTGGAACATATTCTTCTTAGTAAAGTAGCTCAAGAATGGAAAAAGTATCAAATATACACAATACTATTATGAAACCAATATATAAACACTTATACTCTCATATGAATGATAAAACACATAGTCTAAGGGGGAGGGGAGAGGAGTTAGAGGGGAGGGGAAAGGGTACAGTGATTGGTGGGAGGAGGGAGGGCATTTGGTGGGATCTCACCTAAAGTGCACAATTCATGGGTATATTTCAAAATAGGTAAGAGTAAATTATAAATGTCTTACCACAAAAAATAAGTAAGTGAGGTAATGGTTATGTTAACCAGTTTGATTTAAGCATTCCACATTGTATATCAATTCATCATATTGTATCCCACATATGCAAGATGTATGCAGCTATGATTTAATTAAAACTTAAAGAAAAAAAAAAAGAAATCAAATGCCACAATGCCCTGATCAGAAGGGGGAAAAAGTGATAAAAGGAATGAACCACCAAACTAGAATTCTGTTACACACAAAATTATCAATCAAAAGTGAAGGAGAAATGAACAATTTCTCATGCAAATATGAATTCAGGGAATTTGTGACCATAAGGCCTGCCTTGTAAAAATTGTTAAGACAGGGTCTTCAGAGAGAAGGAAAATGATATAGGTCAGGAATGTGAATCTACATAGAGGAACAGCATTAGAGGGGAGATAAATGAAGGTTAAAAGTTATTTGTTCTTAGTTGAGCTAATAGAAAAGCATTTGTTCAAAATGATAATAGCAAGAAAGGAAAAAAAGAATGAAAACAACAATATGTTTGATAATACACATATTTGTTGATTATATTCATGGACATGTACATGATGGCAATAGTATAAGGATTGAGATGAGGATGACAATAGCCTGCCACTATTTACACTTCCTTATACATGATATAGTGTTATTTGAAATGCAACATGGAATATTTTAAATGTCTATGTCAAACTCAAGGGCAAAATCTAAAAAAGGCAAATTAATACAAAAGAATTACATTTGCAGTTATAATTGATGTAAGAAGAGAAGTAATTCTAAAAAATTAACCATAGACACCAGAAAAACAAAGAAAAAAAAAGGACAAAAAAAAAAAAAGAAAAGAAAACAAAACAAAACAAATAGAAGGCCATAACAAATGTGGCAGGTATTACTCCAAACATATCAATGGTCACTTTAAAAATAATGATCTAAATACATTATCTCAAAGACAATGACTGAAAGAATGGATAATAAAATGTAACTTAATAATAAAATGTTTCTAAGATGTTGCAGCCCATATAGCCTATGGCTAAGAGGAGTGAGAGTTAAAAGAAATACCTGTAAAGCTCAATAATGGAACACCTTGGTGGAAAGGGCATGGAGAGGGATTTAGCTCTCTTAACAAGCATGAGAGCTCACGAGATGAGAGTGGTGGTGAATTGGCAGTCTCTACACCTGTGGTGTTGAGAGGCACGAGATCAGCCTTATATTAGGCTGGAGGAGAAGGCAGTTGGGAGCATGCGCATTCTATCATGGACCAGCTTACTCTGACTCTGTCTCCTCTCCTGCCCGCAGAACACCAGTATGGTGTCTCTCTGCTAAAGATTACCAAGCTCTACTAAAGACTAAGATCTATCTTTCTAAGAAGACTGCTTTACTCTAAGACACACTCTCTCTCTCTCCAACTAAAGTAGATAGCCCTCAGGCACCTAAGAGACCTGAGCAAGGTAACTTAGTGGTCCCTATCTGGAACCCAGTTAAGCCAGGCCCAAGGCCTGGCCAGTCCTGGGTCGTGACAAGTGGTATCAGAAGTGACATGTGACAAATGGCATAGTGGGCAGGATTTTGGTGAATGCAGACCAAGAAGGAAGTAAGCTTTGGCAAATAAGTAGGAGGAAGAGAAATTGAAATATTTAGAGGGAAAAGAAATATCTAAGAAAAAGACAGCCAACAATAGGCCTTTCTCATTTGGTTTTTCCTCTTCTTTCCTACGTTTTCTCTTTCCAAATTCTAATTACTTCTTCTGTGGAAAAAAAAAAAGGCTGATAAAAGCCTTTACTCTCTTCTGGGAAGTGGCTGGAAAAAGAAAAGGCAGAAAAAAAGCCTATAGACAAGAGGGAAAGAGAAAAGATAGAATTAGGAGATAAGAACCTTTAGCAAACAAGCCTTTCACTTCAGGGGTGAGAAAAGCCTTCCATAAAACAGCAAAGAGAAAAGTTTGGGAATAGGTTGCAAGAGTTTATTGAGGTAGGGAAGAGAACTTCTAACTGCCTTCCCCTATATCTTCACCCATTGCCAGCAGGAAGTAGCTTTTGAGAGACCATCACCCGAATCCCCTTTTTGGCAGTTAAGGGTTCTGATTAAAAGAAAAGAATTGAGGTAGATTAAGGGGGCTGGTGAAGAAATAGAGGAAGTGAAGTTTTGTAAAACAGCTAAGACTCCAGAGTAAAAAGACACAGCTAAAGAGTTCCTGTCCCTTTAAGGCAGCCAAAGGTTCTAAGAATTGAAAAGGAAAGATTGTAAAAAGTAGAAGGCCAAAAGAAAGTTAGTAGAGAAAAATGGCAAACGAGATACAGCAGTTGAAGTATCAGATGGAACAGCTTAAAGACTAAGATCTAGATCATGGCAGCTGATATAAAACAGTTGAGAGATCAGATGAAGCAGGTAAATGCTATATTGACATGACAACTCAAATTGGGCAGCTGGAAGATCAGAGGGTAAATTCCCCCAGTTAACATCAAATGCCATGAATGTGGGAAGCTAGGCCATAAGAGAAAAGTGTTTAAAAGGGAAAAGAATGCTGAATGCTGAAGAAAAGGAACAAAGAGCATGTAAACCTCCAGGTATATGTCCTAAGTGTGAAAAAGGCTTTCATTGGGCAAATGAATGCTGTTCTCAATTTGATAAAAATGGAACACCTTTATTATAGGGAAAATCAGTTGGGCCAGAATCAGGACCCACTGGCAAATGAAAGAAGTTAAAACAGTTTCTTTAATATTTTCATTTCAAACTATTCTCGGAAAAAAACAGTATATTCAATTCTATGCCATGGGAACAATCTGCCAGCTTGGTTAGACCTGTGATGCCTCAGTATAAAACTGAGGAAATTAAGTCAGACCAATGGATGATGATGGAGAATTAGATTGAATATGTTTGTGGAATATTTGGTTATCCTGCATGATTAAGGGGTAACCCACCTCTCATCAGCGTCTGTGTACTATAACTGGGTCCAGCTATGGAGAATTAGAGAGCCTGGACACAGCCCAAAGGGGAATGGGACACTGTGAAGCAAGTGCCTCCTTTGGAAGATTATGAGAGGAAGGACAAAGGGAGGGAAGAGTAACTGTGAGTTAAAACCACCTTTGTGCTAGGGAGCTCTATTTGAAAAAAGAGTCTGGAATCAATTAGCAAAAATTCTGCTGGAAAAGGAGCTTGAAACAGGAAAAACTCCACTTCTGAGGAATTGTGAAGTGTGGGACCACTAAAGGAACACGAGTAATAGAGCCTTTGAGAGGAACTATGAAGTGCGGGACTGTTAGTCCATGAGTCACAGTCTTTTGAAATCTGTGAAGGGTGGATTTGTTAGGACCACGAGAACCAAAGCCTTTGGAATAGTGAGAGCAAAATCCTTGCTTGTAAAGATTGCAAGGAAAGTGCTATCTTTTGTTCGTCCATTAAATAACTATCAAAGGGAAGTTCGGTAAAGTTAAAGAAATGGTAAATTCTCTCAGCAAAGATTTTCTCAGTTTGTTTTCTCAGTTTAAAAAGATCTTTAAGGGAATTAACATTACAATCATTGTTTTTTCCCTGGCTAATAATTTACCTCTGTATTGGGCTTCCTCATTTAAAGAGCCCATACCTGGAATTCTGAACTTTGATAATTAGCATATTCTTCTGCCTAGAAAGAAAAGGGCTAGATAACAGGAAGAACTGCCCTTACCACATTAAAAATTATTCTTTGTTTGTTTATAAAAAAGGGAGGAAATGTTGTAGCCCATATAGCCTATGTCTAAGAGGAGTGAGAGTTATAAGAAATACCTGTATTGCTCAATAATGAAACGCCTGGGTGGAAAGGGCATGGAGAGGGATTTAGCTCCCATAACAAGCATGAGAGCTCACGAGATGAGAGCAGTGGTGAATTGGCAGTCTCTACACCTGTGGTGTTGAGAGGCACGAGATCAGCCTTATATTAGGCTGGAGGAGAAGGCAGTCGGGAGCATGCACATTCTATCATGAACATACTTACTCTGACTCTGTCTTCTCTCTTGCCTGCAGAACACCAGCATGGTGTCTGTCTGATGAAGATTACCAAGCTCTACTAAAGACTAAGATCTATCTTTCTAAGAAGACTGCTTTACTCTAAGACACACACTCTATCTCTCTCCAATTAAAGTAGATAGCCCTCAGGCACCCAAGAGAAACTGTATCTGAGCAAGTTAACTTAGTGATCTGCATCTTATAACTCTCACTCCTCCTAGCCATAGGCTATATGGGCTGCAACAATTCACTGTAGCTGTTAGGTAGGTTTTTGCCTCTTTCCTTATTCCTCCTTGATTTCCAATGATTTTTCCATCATTGTCCCAATGACAGGCTGTTATGTCAGCCAAAGTGTGACAGCCCAGTATAAAATGAGACCCCATGGGCTGTCTACTCACATTGCCTGATAGGGTATAGGGAGAGCTGAGCAGGAGGAAGGCAAAGAACACCCTCTCCGCCTCCATGTCCAAGTCCTCTCAGAGCACCTTGAGTTCACTAGGAAGGAATTGGGTGGGTCAGTGGGTAGGGAAGAGTACTAAAGAGGGCTAAGGCTAGGGATGGGGTCACAATTTAGGGGGGACAGGGGAGGAAGGTCATGAAGGACTGGGGAGAGTTGGTACCTGGTGAGAGCAGAAAAGGGGGATTGGAGAAGTGTGCAGGTCAAACAAAGTCCTGGAGGAGTGGGAAGAGGTCTTAGCGACAGGTCAGGGTATGAGCCTGTCTTCTGACCAGAAGTCCATGGGGACAGGTGAGTGAAGCCCTCGGGATAATTTGGAGGGCACAGAGCTCTGTGTCTCTCCAAACATTGCTCCTGCGTGGTCACCGCTCTAACAACATGGTGCTTTATACGTCCTGTGAACCAAACCCCTGCCTTCACCCTGGGTGCATCATTGTTGACACCTGCACAACCCCACACGCCACCCTCCCTCCATTCTAATGATGCCTCCTGCCCCACCTGAGCCTCACTAGGTGCTGTCCCAGGGATATGGCCTCTCTGGAACACTCAATGACCTTCTGATTTCTTCATCTGTTCAACCCAGCTGCCCCGGTCTGGCTTCTGGGCCTTTTCTATCTTTCTGGACTCTCAAGCATTCCCATGATAATGGATATAATCATTTTCACTATTATTATCTACACCATTTCTGCCAGAAACACACAACTTAAGGAAATATATACTTTATTGGATATTGGCAACTTCTACCTTTTATATTAGTGATTCTATCTGCATTTCATTACATGGATGCTCATCTGTATAAGGTGCTCAGTAAACACTTGATGAATCAACTAACGCAAGCTTAGGGGCTCTAGGGCTCAGATTCCTTTTCTGGCTCTACTACTCATTAGCAGTGTGATCACGACAATTAACGTCTTTTTGCTTCTGTTTCCTTGTGTATTAAAGGTACCTAAGAGGAGTACTAAAGAAGGCTAAGTCTGGGGGTGGGGTCTCAATTGGGGGGTATGGGGGAAGGAGGTCATGAAGGACTGGAGAGAGTTGGTACCTGATAAGTGATTAGGGTTGTTAAATATTAGCTGTCAGGATCATCCTTCCAAAGTTAGGCTGCCAGGCTTAGAGTTTTTAAATATTAGCTGTCAGGATCATCCTTCCAAAGCGGCACTTTCAGAGCCACAGACCCTGCCATGGTGCTCCCTGCTGGCCGTTCAGTGTAAGTCACATGCACACCTACTGCCCTCTCCTCCTAGGTCCAAGGTTGGGTAGGGATGGCCTGGAACCTTCCCCTTCATCTGCCTTCCGGATACTCAGAAATAGACTTCCATATCCTCCTCCTCCCTTCCCTCAACTGGGGTCCAGAACACTCTCCAGAGCCAGGTGGTCCAGAGAGCATTCACCACCTCTGCTAGCCCTGAGAGGTAGCTGGAGCATCATTGTTTTGTCCTTTTTGTGTTATAGACAGACACCAGGGCTGGGGAGACTTAGACCCTGGAGTTTAATGCTTTGGAGAATAACATTTTCCCTTGGCACAAAGGTAAAGTTCATAGGAAGCCAGAGACCTTAGACCTGCCTTTGTCTTGGACCCAAACCATCAAGAACTGAATATTCTGTGTTAAATATGTAAGTTTCAGATGGTGCTCAAGGGCCTCTTACCTCACTGCCTCTGCTGAGAGAGGAGGGTGAATTCTTCCCCCTCCCAAAGCTCTGCATGCTTAGCCCAAACACCTTCCCTAAGCATGAAATCTCTTGGAAGCCTCAAATTCTGTCTTCAACATTTGCACAAATTCTGCATCTTATTTCCCATCATATCAGCAGGTTTTAGAAAAAAAACTCAACTTCCTAAATATACAACAGAAAATGGTGCTGTAGGATAATGTGAATTTTTAAAAATTAATGATTATAAAAAACTTTCCCCCTCCTCTTTCTTCTACCCAAAGATGCCAAAAACTTGCTAAACAGATAGTATTGAATGTGTACTATGTGCCAGACACAATTCATGGTCTTGAGGATATAGCAGAGAACAAACTTTCAGGGTCCCTCTCCCACGTAACTGCTATTCTTATATGACAGTGGTAATAGTTAACATTAATTAAGCTCTCGCTACAAATCAGACATAGTGCAAATGCATTTCCACACACTATTACCCTTATGCCTGGAAACAAGTTTACACAGTAGACAGTTATTTTCCCCACTTCTTCTCTAAGGAAAACAGAGACTCAGAATGGTGAAGTGCCCTGTCCAACATCACACAGCTGGTAGTGCTGGGACCCTGGGGTTGAATTAATGCCTGTTTCTTTCCCCAAATAGTGTTGTAAGTTCTCTGATACATGGAGTAGAATTTTATCATAACCAAAGACATTTTCATAAAATGTCTATAAAGGCAGCTGCCCAATCTTGTGCTGGCATCACCTTCTTTATTGATCTTTAAAGCAAAGTATAGTTACTTGAAAACAATTAAGTCATCCTCATTGTTTTTCTTTAAAACCTTGGTTTTACTTGACTTTCCTGAATACACACAGAGTTTACCATGGCCTATGTATTCCCACTGTAGTGCTCTATTGCCATATAAATATCTTTCTTTTTAGAAAACCTCTCTCTGTCATGTGCATACATATATAGTGTCAGCAATGAGATCTGAAACACATCATTACTGAAAGGATCAGTGATTCTTGGAACTGCTTTGCAGTACTCACTTGAGTGCTTGGAGGGCTCTACTTCCACAGTTTGCCTTTTCTGTTTCAGTTACTGTTCTGCTTTTGGAAGAGGCTTTTGACTTGATTTGAGATCTGATTGAAATAAGGCTCCCTCAGTAAAGAACCATACATTCCTCCTAAGATGATAAAGGGAATTTTGTCTTTTCTGGTAAGTCCTTTGTGTTATAAGGACAAGTACCTTCCTGGATTGAGTCCTCTTGGTTTACTTTACATTCTGTCATTCTGGCATTGCAGGCCTGGTTTAACATTTCATTGGATCTGCAGGCCTCGATTAATGTTTTTAAACACTCTTATGTTGGTTTCTTTTGATAAGATTTGAGCCCTCTCCCTTGTTTGCTCCTAAAATCTTCTGAGACAGAAAATAACCATTGTAGATGGTGGCTCCAGGAAGGCTCATTAAGAGCCATTACAGCAGCTGCCTCCATCTAAGACATTGGTCTAAACTCCTGACCTTGACTGATGAGATTTATACAGTTTTCTCTGCTCGGAAATAATTAATAATATGCAAAATAGCTTCTCAAACACAAAGCACAATAGGTATTTATTCCACAATAGGTATTTACAGTCCATTCTTATGCATATTTTAAAACTGGTGGGCAAGTTGCAGTGAGAAAACTCAAAGGTCAAATTGTTATTATTTAAAAACCAAACCTATAGAATTAATATGTAGTTTTGTTTCAGTTCCCTGACATTGTCTTTTATTTTTTCCTGCCTACTTTGAATCTTATGACTTTTGTACTCATGTGTCAACAAAACAAAGTCCTTGTGGCATTCCAGCCAAGATGGAAAAAAAGAAGTCTTAAGGAGCATTTCAATTATTAGCTTTACAAGTAACAACAGCTTTGTGGTAACCAACTACACAATTACATTTTGGAAAGATACATTTAAGATTTCCTAACTAGGTTGCGACAGAGGCCAAGCGGCGAGGCCCAGCTCCCTGAAAGAAGAGTAACCTACCCCTGTGGTTCATCATCATGCCCTCTGACCTGGCCAAGAAGAAGGCAGCCAAAAAGAAGGAAGCTGCCAAAGCTCGACAGCGGCCCAGAAAGGGACATGAAGAAAACGGAGATGCAGTAACAGAACCACAGGTGGCAGAGGAGAAAAATGAGGCCAATGGCAGAAAGACCACAGAAGTGGATCTGCTGACCAAGGAGCTAGAGGACTTTGAGATGAAGAAAGCTGCTGCTCGAGCTGTCACTGGTGTCCTTGCCTCTCACCCCAAAAGTACTGATGTTCACATTATCAACCTCTCACTTACCTTTCATGGTCAAGAACTGCTCAGTGACACCAAACTGGAATTAAACTTAGGCCGTCGTTACGGCCTCATTGGCTTAAATGGAATTGGCAAGTCCATGCTGCTCTCTGCTATTGGGAAACGTGAAGTACCCATCCCTGAACACATTGACATCTACCATCTGACTCAAGAGATGCCCCCTAGTGACAAGACTCCCTTGCAGTGTGTGATGGAAGTTGACACAGAGCGGGCTATGCTGGAGAGGGAGGCTGAGTGGCTGGCTCATGAGGATGCCGAGTGCGAGAAGCTCATGGAGCTCTATAAGCGCCTGGAGGAACTGGATGCTGACAAGGCGGAGATGAGGGCCTCACGGATCTTACATGGACTGGGTTTCACACCTGCCATGCAGCGCAAGAAACTAAAAGACTTCAGTGGGGGCTAGAGGATGAGAGTTGCCCTTGCCAGAGCCCTCTTTATTCGGCCCTTCATGCTGCTCCTGGATGAACCCACCAATCACCTGGACCTAGATGCTTGTGTGTGGTTGGAAGAAGAACTAAAATCTTTTAAGCGCATCCTGGTCCTCGTCTCCCATTCCCAGGATTTTCTGAATGGTGTCTGTACCAATATCATTCACATGCACAACAAGAAACTGAAGTATTATACAGGTAATTACGATCAGTATGTGAAGACACGGCTGGAGCTGGAGGAGAACCAGATGAAGAGGTTTCACTGGGAGCAAGATCAGATTGCACACATGAAGAACTACATTGCTAGGTTTGGTCATGGCAGTGCCAAGCTGGCCCGGCAGGCCCAGAGCAAGGAGAAGACATTACAGAAAATGATGGCATCAAGACTGACAGAGAGGGTCGTGAGCGACAAGACACTCATTTTATTTCCCACCATGTGGTAAGATCCCTCTACCTGTCATTATGGTGCAAAATGTGAGCTTCAAGTATACAAAGGATGGGCCTTTCATCTATAATAATCTGGAATTTGGTATTGACCTTGACACACGAGTGGCTATGGTAGGGCCCAATGGAGCAGGGAAGTCAACTCTTCTGAAGCTGCTAACTGGAGAGCTACTATCCACAGATGGAATGATCCGAAAACACTCTCATGTCAAAATAGGGTGTTACCATCAGCATTTACAAGAGCAGCTAGACTTAGACCTCTCCCCTTTGGAGTACATGATGAAGTGCTACCCAGAGATCAAAGAGAAGGAAGAAATGAGAAAGATCATTGGGCGATATGGTCTCACTAGAAAACAGCAGGTGAGCCCAATTCGGAACCTGTCAGATGGTCAGAAGTGTCGAGTGTGTCTGGCCTGGCTGGCCTGGCAGAACTCCCACATGCTCTTTCTGGATGAGCCGACCAATCACCTGGATATTGAGACCATTGATGCGCTGGCAGATGCTATCAATGAGTTCAAGGTGGTATGATGCTGGTCAGCCATGACTTCAGACTCATTCTGCAGGTCGCACAGGATATTTGGGTCTGTGAGAAGCAGACAATCACCAAGTGGCCTGGAGACATCCTGGCCTACAAGGAACACCTAAAGTCCAAGTTGGTGGATGAGGAGCCCCAGCTCACCAAGAGGACCCACAACATGTGAGCCCTCTGCCCCCGGCTTGGGTCAGGAGCTTCATCTGGGATTAACATCTGCTACCCTGACCAGCTGCTCAGGACAGGACCCTGGGGCTACACTCCTGCACTGCCGCAGTACTACTCTCCCAGCCTCTCCCTTGCCCCTCAACCTGCCTTAGCTGCACTCTGTTATCTTATCTACAGCTGGACAGTACCTGTACGTTTCCTATCCTCCTTCCAGTTACATTTGTCCATCTCTGGACTCGGCTGGTTGTTCCTCCAGCCCCTTGCTGGTTACCTGACGCATGCCCTGGATTGGCCCTTCCTCGTTTTCTGGGTTTTGGTGATATTAGAGGGCCACTGCCCCTATTCCTTTTGCTTCTGGTTTGGAGCTCTGGACCAGGGCTCAGTCCTGGTCAGTTTTAAAATAATTATTTAACGTGTAACTTTTAGACCTGTGTGACATCTACAAAGCGTCCAATAAATAAAGAGGAAGCAAAAAAAAAAAAAAAGATATCCTAACTAAAAATTGCATACACATTATAAAACACATTATGACAATTAATAATCCAAAACAGTGAATTTCAACATATGTGCCACAGCACACTAGTATGCCCTGACAGGATCAGCAACTAAATAATACCGACATGTATGTACACACACACATACATATACACACGCATATTAGTTATTTAGTCACCATATTGGATACTAAGCTGTATTTCATTTAAAGCTGTCAAAACCAAACATACTTTGGTCAGTCCTCCCATCTCATTACTGGGGACTTGATTTTGAAAGCTTAAGGTGGCAAATCAGTCGTACACTTGGGAATCCTGAGATTTCTTCCTCTGGAAGGGTGAGCCTGAATGTTCAAAGTGCCTAAATGCCTCTGGATTGTTTTCTCCTGCTTAGTTTTAGGAATTAATAATACCAATTGAGTCAAGGTGTTCAACGTGCTTCTTGGTCTTGGGCCAGCTGCCCTGCTCATCCCCTCCTTCCTCCCAGTGTGTCCTGATATTTTCTTTATAGGTTCCAGTGGAGATCTAGGACCTAAAACCTCCCCGTTTTCTCAATATTTCATACGGTGCACAGCCCAGTAGACCCACTACCCTTGAATGGCAGTTGGTCTTCCTGAACTTTTACAATGGTGAGCTTAAAATGCAATCTAGGAGCGGGAGAGGGAAAGTCTTTAGAAATACATCTTTAATCATCAGAGAAATGCAAACCAAAAACTACTCTGAGATACCTTCTAACTCCAGTAAGAGTAGCCCACATCACAAAATCCCCAAACTACAGATGTTAGCATGGATGTGGAGAAAAGGGAACACTTCTGCACTGCTGGTGGGAATGCAAGCTAGTACGTTCCTTTTAGAAGGAAGTTTGGAGGACACATTTAGATCAGGAATCTAAATGTAGACCTACCGTTTGATCCTGCAATTCCTCTTCTAGGTGAATATCCAAAGGACCAAAAATCACTTGGCAATAAAGATAATTTGCACCAGATTGTTCACTGCAGCTCAATTCACAATTGCCAAGTCATGAAGGAAGCCCAAGTGCCCATCCACCCATGAATGGATTAATAAATTGTGGTATATGTATACCATAGAATACTATGCAGCATTAAGAAAATGGAGACTTTACCTCTTTTATGTTTACATCAATGGAGCTGGAAGATATTCTTCTTAGTAAAGTATCTCAGAAATGGGAAAAAATTTCAGTGTACTCAGTACTACTGTGAAACCAATTTAGAAACATTCACCATTTCATATGAAACATGAATCACAACTATAGCCTAGGATGAAGGAGGGAAGGGGAGGAGGAGGGGAAAGGAGAAGGGGTGCGTAGATAGAGGGAGGGTTAGTAGGGGGACCACAACTATGGAGCATATTGCAAGTACAAGTTGGATCTATCAGGTGTAGAACACAAATGTCTTAATGCTGTAATTGAGTAAATGGGGTGAAAGTTATGTTGATTAGTAGCATGTAAGCACTCCAATTTGTACAATAATCAACACATCGAAACCCGTGATGGCATAAATGTATGCATGATCTATGTATAAATGACTTAATAAAAAAAAGAAATACATATAATTTGCTCTTATTCCATGACTGTACTACTCAAGAAAAAGAAGATGTACTTTTTTTAGGTCCACTTCATCCAGCTAAGATTGTAATTGATCAGTGGCTTATTTTGAGTGATTTTCTTTTTAAAAGGTGACGGTTTGTGGTGCTGGCACAGTTAGACAAAACTCGGGCAGCAGCTCCGCCTTGGATCTCCGTGGAGGCTCCTGAGCTCAGCCGCTCTGTCAGCCTCTCACTTGTCACAATGTGTCTCCCGATGGCGAGCTCCGTGGGATCCAGAGTTCAGCGTTGGCTGCGCCGTGATTTCCAGCAGCTGCAGGTCAGGTTTCTCCTCCTTCTGCTTCTTGGATGGTGTTCGGGTTAAACAGCTGGGAGTGAGCAGCGGGAGGGGGCTGCAGCCTGGTGGGGTCGCCCGTCCTGCGCCCCCTGCCCAGCCTGTTCCCAAGGAAAGTTTGTGGAGAGCTGCTGTGGGTGTGAAGCACCTGCCTCTCCCAGAGCAGCTGCTGCCGCCACCGCTGGGATGGTAGAACCAGGACTGGAGGTCCTGTCATTTCAGGGCATGATTACAGTGGCTACAGGCGTGGGGCTGGGCGACCAACTGGGAGTCCCCACTTCCTGCTAGAACCAGTCAGACCCATGGCCACTGCTCCTGACTGTCAGGAGGCCAGGATCTGTAGCCCCTCAGTCCCCGACCAGGGATCTTGTCCCTAACCCTCACCCAGGGAGCGCCTCAGGACTACTAGCAAACCCCACTCCACCTCCCGCTTTGGCTTTAATGTGCCAATTGAGGGGCACGTCCCTCGGTGATCGGGATCCCAGTGGGGCGAGCTTTGGGAATAGATGGCGTGGGGGCGGCCACGCGGTTTAGCCGGTGCGGGAGGAGGTGAGACTTTTTCCTGAGCACAGATTCTGTCTACTGATGCCCTAGGGAGGGGGAAGGTTCCTCTGGCTTGGCCGCTGGTCCAGATAGCTCTAGCTGCTCACCCCGGGGATCTGGCCGCCACCAAGTCACCAGGTGCCTGCTCTACTGGGGGCCTCTCCTCTGGGGACCTGCCAGCTCCCCAGGAACCTCAGCTGCGGTTGAGCAGGTGGCGGATCTGCACTGCTTCCTTGCCCAGAGGTTGACTTCCTGCCTGCCACACCCATCCTCAGGAGCAGCGAGCCCTTAGGGTCTGTCCTGCATGCCCCTGGATGACCAAGGGACTCTGCCAGGTGGATGTTGTGCGGAGCCTGAGTCAAGACGGAGGTGACCAGTATGTGGTCCAGGAGCCCGGTGAGTCCCGGTGGGAGGGGATGGGGTTGGAAGGGTCCTGCGGCTCAGGGTAACCCAGGGCAGCCTGGCATTCCAGTATCAGGGTGGCATTCCAGTATCAGGGTCCTTCAGAGTCGCTGGGTGCTGGATACTGCTCCCAGCAATAAGGTGTGCTTGAAGGTGAACTTGGCTGAACTTTCCTCATCCAGAGGACAAGTGACAGTGCCCTTCAGTACCTTCAGGAGTAGCAAATGAACTACATATGCAAGTTTGCAGGAAATGAAGCAGATTGGATTAAAACATACATAAATGGAGTCTGACAATTTCAAATGTATATACTTGTTTTCTGCTTTTGCCTATGTAAGAACTATAAGGCAGGCTCGGTGCCTATAGCTCAGCGGCTAGGGCGCCAGCCACATACACTGGAGCTGGTGGGTTTGAATGCAGACTGGGCCTGCCAAACAACAATGACAACTACAACCAGAAAAAAAAAAAAAAAAGCTGGGCATTGTGGAGCGTTGTGGTGGGCACCTGTAGTCCCAGCTCCTGTAGTCCCAGCTCCTTGGGAGGCTGAGGTAAGACAATCGTTTAAGCCCAAGAGTTTGAGGTTGCTGTGAGCTGTGGCGCCCGGGCAATCTATCAAGGGTGACAGCTTGTGTCTCTGTCTCAAAAAAAAAAAAAAAAAAAGAACAATAAAGCGGACTCACAGTCATTGTGAAATGTCCTCAAATTTCTTGCTTAACTAATCTGATAAGATTCAATCTTAAAGGAGTTTCAATATTTGATGACTAAAAGAAATTATTTCTAAGTGTCTATTGTGTAAAGTAGATTTCTGAAAGTAATGAAATCAGCTAAGTGGTATTTTTGATTAGCTAGTCTATCCTGATTTAGTAAACGTAGCTCCTTCTATCATAATTTAATTCCTGCACTTACCGTAAAACCCATTGTGGAGGTTTAAGAGACAAACCTTGTTTTTATTCTCTTGTGTTCTTTGATGTGATATCCTAGCAGAGTATCAATAAAGTCCCCTTAAAGTTTTTTAAGTATCCTGACAAAACTGCCTGGAAATTGGGTTTGGTTTCTAGAGTATTACTAGATTTTATGAACTCTGTAATCCCCACACCAGCCCAAGTGGTTCTTCAGAATATGGTGGCTCTAGTACGTGACTGAAAGTTTCCTTTTCAGTTTCCTTGAAGTTCATGTTGATCTTGAGAAGAAACAAAAAACCCACACCAAAATCCCTTCTCTGAACAGCATTCTCTTTACTGGGCATCAACATCCTGTTGGAGGTAGCTCAGGATTTGGCCTTAGATGATTTCATCTCATGCTTGAAAACTTTGGATAAACACAGAATGCCAGAGAAAATATAAGGGCAAACCAGTTCCCTCTGTGGGCCTGAGGAGGCCTCTGCAGGTGGTCTCTGGTAGAGTGTCCTGTGTATTCCCACAGACAAGTGAGCCAAGGAGACTGCAGTTTGAGAGAGAATTCTTGAGTTTTAGAGTTTTTTCCTCTTTCCAGGCCTCTTTATACTGAGATCAGGTTGCCTGCATAGCCCAGGATGGTGGCATTACCACCTTGCAGGTAAAGATGCGGGGTCTCAGGGAGGCAGATCCAGGTGGGAGACTTCAGCGGGTCGCGGTGGGATCAGGCAGTTCTGTATCTCTTCAGGGACTCTCGGAGGCAGGGTTGGGTCCTTGTTCTGCTTTGTGGGTCTTTGTGAATCTGCTGTCTTGGTGAGAGTGAGCATCCAGGATAGTTTTTGAAGCTTATGCTTGATTTTCTTTCCTTTATCCCAAAGGATTATGGTAAGGAAGTTTAGTGCTTTGGTGTGCCTAAGACTAGTTCAGCAAGTTTTTATGCTATCTCAGACTTGTCAAAGCTAAGCTTTTTTAAAAATAAGGAAAGTACCATTGCACAACTATATTTTTGTTAATAAATACCCGTTTGAAAAGAGTGCACTTTCTAAAACAAGTTGATGTAGCTCTGCATGTTAGTGTGGCTTTGAAAATTTTGATATGTGGCCTGCCAGTGACCAGCTTCCCTGGTTACCATGTGGGAGCATTATTCCTCCATGGTGACCAGTGTTGTCCTTTAAGGAGCCTCTGCAAAAGTCAACTTTCAAAACTGTCCTCTTTTTCAAAATTAGAAAACTAGTTTGGTTTTACTGAAAGTCCATGTTCTGGTTATTTATGATTTCCCCTTTTTTGGAAGTATATATGTTTCTGCCGGTCCAGTCCTGTTTGCCATAATCAGGATATTATTTTAATTAAAAATTTTCATCTAGTACCCATTATAAAGGAAAGAAGAAACATATCACAGTGATGCTGCTCCTGTTTTTGTTTTGTTTGTCCTTTTAACATCAGTGATTTTGGAAAATGCTATTGAAAAGGGGGATTTTCAGTTGATTATAGTTTTTTCCCTTTGGGAAACTCTTTTTTTTTTTGAAAAGTAAATTTACTGGGTGGCGCCTGTGGCTCAAAGGAGTAGGGCGCCAGCCCCATATGCCAGAGGTGGCAGGTTCAAACTCAGCCCCGGCCAAAAACTGCAAAGAAAGAAAGAGAGAAAGAGAGAAAGAGAGAAAGAGAGAAAGAGAGAAAGAAAGAAAGAAAGAAAGAAAGAAAGAAAGAAAGAAAGAAAGAAAGAAAGAAAATTTATTTCAGGTTAATGTGTGGGTACAAAAAACCAGGTCAAAATATTTGATTTTGGTAGGTAAAGTCCCTCTGGTGCTGGGTCCCATACACAAAAGGTGAGGCAAATAGAAAAATAAATAAATGGCACTTAAACTGAACAGCTTCTGTATGGCTAAGGAAACAACAACCAAAGCAAATAGACAATCTACAGAATGGGAAAAGATAGTTGCATATTATGAATCCAACAATGGCTTGAGATCTAGGGTCTACAGAGAACTCATATTAATCAAGAAAGAAAAGAGCCAACAATCCTGTCTATCATTGGACAAAAGACATGAATAGAACCTTCTCTAAGGAAGATTAAAGAATGGCTAACAAACCTATGAAAAAAATGCTCATCATCCCTAATCATCAGGGACAGGTAAATCAAAACCACCTTGAGATATTACCTAAGCCCAGTAAGATTAATCCACATCACAAAGTCCCAAAACTGTAGATGCTGGCTTGGATGTGGAGAGACGGGAACACTTTTACACAGTTGGTGGGACTGTAAACTAATACAACCTCTTTGGAAAGAAGTACGGAAACTATTATTTTAATGGTGCCAGTCATTGAAGGGATAAAGTTAAGGTAGCAACTCCTGGTACAGTGTACACAGAGACCCCTTTGATGCCTCTCTAGTGTCATGTATCTCCTGCCAGTAGTTACATGACATAATAACATTGGAAAGAAATAGATATCCCAGTCCTTTCAGAAATTATTCTCATCTGATCTGCTGAGCTGTTTGCTATCTGGCAAATCTATTGAGCCCAAACCTTTAAAAGCAGTTTTAAAAGTCTCCTCTCCTGGGTGGCACCTGTGGCTCAGTAAGTAGGGTGCCAGCCCCATATACCGAGGGTGGTGGGTTCAAACCCAGCCCCGCTGAACTGCAACAAAAAAATAGCTGGGCGTTGTGGTGGGCGCCTATAGTCCCAGCTACTCGGGAGGCTGAGGCAAGAGAATCGCCTAAGCCCAAGAGTTGGAGGTTGCTGTGAGGTGTGTGACGCCACAGCACTCTACTGAGGATGATAAAGTGAGACTCTGTCTCTATCAAAAAAAAAAAATTCTCCTCTCCTGTTGCTAAATGATTAGGACAAGGCCACCAGGGTTTATGTGGAAGCTGAGCAGAAACCATTTTTGTGCTGGGTGATGCCCCTCAGGTCTACCTGTAGCAAGTAACAATTAAAACTATTCCTGAGGCTGTGCTCACATTCTGTTTCTTACTATAGAAAACAAAGGCAGAAGCAGAAAATGCCTGTTTGTTTCAACTCATTTGTAAAGCTCTGAGAATAGCTGTAGTGAAATGAAGGAAGAGCATATTTGTTAGGAAAAACTTGTAAGTTTCTTAAGAAGAGAAATTCATCTGGGATGAAAAGTCCTCCAGAGCTGAGTTCAATTCCTACCTACCCGTGCTTCCATTATATATAGTTTACACCAGTAATTTACACCAGTGAGCTGCAGCAAAATGATGTGCTGTGAAAGGATCTTAGGTATGCCATAAAATTTTTTTAAAACCAGTATCTTCAAACAGTAAGTGTATTCTTTTTTTACTCTTTTTTTCTTTGATCAATATAATTTAAGTGTGCTATACATAAGTTTAACTGTAGGTTCAAGTGTGCCATGAGGTAAAAAACACATTTGGCTCATGGAAATTTTACATATTTATTTATTCTGTAAATTTCAGATTAATATCAGGGTACACAGTTAGGTTACATTGTTGAGTTTGTTAGGTGACATCTGAACTATAGTTTAGTCCTTCACCTACGAGGTGTGCCTTGTATCCTCCCCTCTACCTGTTAGGTGGGAGCCTACACAGACCTTTCCCCCCTTGCTGAATTTAATTGTGTTTTTCTTATGTGTGGGCTTGTAGTTGTTCATCTACTAGTTTCAAATTAGTATTGAGGACGTGCGGTGCTTCCCTTTCCATTCTTGAGATACTTTACTAAGGATGATGTTCTTTAGTTCCCTCCAGGTATACACAAAAGATGTAAAGTCTCTATCTTTTTATTCTTGAATAGTATTCCATGTTATACACAGTTTATTAATCCGTTTGTGGGTTTGATGGTCAGTTGGGTTGTTGCTATATCTTGCAGGATCAAATGGAGTTTACTTTTTGCTATTTGAGTATACTCCATACTTCCTTCCCCCAAAGCTGTATTCATTTGCAATCCCACCAACAGGGTATAAGTGTTCCCTTTCTTGGCACCCAGACCAGAATCTATAGCTTTGGGTCTTTGTAATGTGGGCAAGGCTCACTGAGGTTAGGCAATATCTCAAGGTCGCCTCATGGTAAAGTCTTAAATTCATGCCACATTTCTCAACACTTTACAAAAATTAACTCATGCCGAATAAAATATTTAGATCTAAGACAAAAACTATAAACACATTAGAAGAAAGTGTAGGACGAACTCTTAATGATACTGGCCTGGGGTAAGATTTTATGAAGAACACCCCATTGGCAATTGCAGCAACAACAACAAAAATAAATAAATGGGACCTGATCAAGCTTTAAAACTTTTGCACAGCTAAAGATATGATAAACAAAGCAAATAAGGAACCTTCAGAGTAAAAGAGGATATTTTGTTGCTTTTTAAAAATAGACAACATTAAGGGGGTACAAATGTTTTAGCTTACATGGATTGCTTTTATAATGTTTGACTGTCAGCTATAGTTGTGCCTGTCACCCAAATAGTGTTCATAATACCCATTAGGTAGGTTTATGCCTAAAATTATAATCCAAGCTCACAGACTGAAAGGTGACATGGGCAAATGGCACACTCACCCGTTTCAGATGTTAAAATGTCTGTTAGGCAGAAGTGATGTGAAATTGTTCCACAATGTGGAATTCCTAGCCCAGAAAGAGACATTTTATTACCATATTACGATATAATTCAGTTCAAATATAGTTGCTTTTGATGTTGGATTTTTTACAGCCTTTGTATTAACCTGGATGGAAGTGGAACACATTATTCTTAGTAAAGCATCCCAAAAATGGAGAATCATGAATCCCATGTACTCAAGTTTGATATGAGGACAATTAATGACAATTATTCACACGGTGGCGGTGAGGGAAGGGGAGAGC
>CAUYON010037590.1:0-19183 GCA_963573935.1 Arctocebus calabarensis | reverse complement strand
TTTTTTGCTGTTTTTGACTGGGGCTGGGTTTGAACCCGCCACCTTTGGCAAACGGAGCCAGTGCCCCACTCCTTTGAGGCACAGGGGCTGCCCAGAAGAAAGCATTTTTAAGTGGAAAAAGTTATAAATGTAATTTAGTATGAGTAAAATATACAGTACACAAAAAAATAATGGTTTGAAATCACATGTAGCTAACCCAAAGAGAATAGAAAGGAAGGCATTTTAAAATAGATTTGTTTTGGGCTCGGCGCCTACAGCTCAGTGGGTTCTGATCCAGCCCAGGTCTACCAAACAATGACAACTACAACCAAAAAATAAAAGTAGCTGAGTGCTGTGGCAGGAAGTCTCAGCTACAGGGGAGGCTGAGGCAAGACAATTGCTTAAGCCCAAGAGTTTGAGCACTACCCAAGGCAACAAAGTGAGACTTTGTCTCCAAAAAAAAAAAAATAGATTTGTTTGGAACGTATAAGAACCACCTTTGAGAATATGAAAAAAAACTAAAACTTCATTCACAAATTTTATATGAAACTTTAGAGGACTTTCAAACTCATGAAAAATCCTTGTCAAATCTCAGGTAAAACCATTACCCTGAGGACAATAATAGGTAAACTACATAGCAGGCAACAAACCAATTCAGGATAAAGTCACAAGACAGAGGGTTAGAGAAGAGTGGGCTGGGGAATATACATACATACACACACACAGAGGTGGTATAGTTCTTAGGCTGCATAAATCTAACACTACTGTAAATGCACATAACTATAATTTCACAAAGTCATGGTATGACTATGAAAACAAATTAAAATGTATAAGCATACAGTGTTCAGAGATTACATTAAATGTTGATTCTAAAAATTAAAAATTATTTAAGACCTGAGTGCTCAGTTTGTGTCATTTCATTGTCATACTTTAGACTTTAAGATAGACAAAATATTTAGCATCTAAGTGAAATGAATTCTCTCTTCTTAAATGGTCAATTGCTTAAAATTGTCAAAATTGGTTTGGCACCTGTGTCTCAATAGGCTAAGGTGCCAGCCACATACACCTGAGCTGGCGGGTTCGAATCCAGCCGAGGCCCGCCAAGCAACAATGACGGCTGCAACCAAAAAATGGTCAGGCGTTGTAGCGAACGCCTGTAGTCCTAGCTACTTGGGAGGCAGAGGCAGGAGACTCGCTTGAGCCCAGGAATTGAAGGTTGCTGTGAGTTGTGATGCCATAGCACTCTATCCAGGGTGACAGCTTTGAGGCTCTGTCTCAAAAAAAAAAAAAAAAAATTGTCAAAATTGTTAAAGCTTCTGAGCGGCACCTATAGTTCATCGAATAGGGCACTGTCCCCATATACAGAAGGTGGCGGGTTCAAACCTGGCCTCGGCCGAACTGAAAAACAGAAAAATAGCTGGGCGTTGTGGCAGGCACCTGTAGTCCCAGCTACTCAGGAGGCTGAGGCAAGAGAATTGCCTAAGCCCGGGAGTTGGAGGTTGCTGTGAGCTGTGATGCCACAGCACTCTACTGAGGGTGATAAAGTGAGACTCTGTCTCTACAAAAAAAAAAAAAAATTGTTAAAGCTTCTTTTGACAACATAAAAATAAAACCATAAATAACAAATGGTGAGGATATAAAAACAGAGAAGTATATTACTGAGTTAAAAACGTAAATAACCAATGATACAAAAATCTTAACAAAAAACTATCAAACACTGGGAAGAGGAGAGGAGGTAAGCAACAAGAAATTGATCTACCTAAATCCTCTTTTGTAGCAAAGAAGACATTGTCTAAAGTTGGTAAACGAAGATATAAGGGAATGGGCATATTTGTTATAGTTCTAGCAGTAAAAACAGAAATTCCCTCAGGAATATTCTTGGGGTGGAAAAAAGTAGAGAAGAAGGGCTGTGCCTCTGGCTCAGTGACTAGGGCACTGGCCCCATATACTGAGGGTGACGGGTTCAAACCCGGCCCCGGCCAAACTGCAACAAAAAAATAGCCGGGTGTTGTGGCGGGCACCTTGCAGTTCCAGCTGCTCAGGAAGCTGAGGAAGGGAATTGCCTAAGATCAGGAGTTGGAGGTTGCCATGAGCTGTGATGCCACAGCACTCTACCGAGGGCGAAAAAGTGGCACTCTGTCTTAAAAAAAAAAAAAAAAAAAGAAAAAGAAAAGAAGATATTCACTTTACATCCTAAATTCTTCTGGACTATTTAATTCATTATACTTATTCATGTTCTTTTGATAAAAATTTAAAATAAAACATTTAAACCAGATTAGGCAGGTCATCAGTGTTGATGGAATTCCCTGTCAGCACCTGACCTATTGCAATTACTTTCTAAATATATCAAAGCAAAGCTTACCTGTATCTTCTATTATTTATTGTTTATTAAAGCTAGAATTAAAGATTTTTACCTGTGGAAGAGGTATTAACAAGTAAATATGGATGGTACCTTTCTAAAGGAATACTGACACTTTAGTTAATTCTCATCGAATTAAAATTCTTTAAATTTTGGCAATGTCTAACTGGTGAAGCCCAAATATTCCTTCAAGTTTCCACTAGGATCCCTATATAGACAGATTTACTCATAATGAAGTACACTGCCACAACTCCCAGTTACAGTATTGCACAAAAACAAGATTCCTTCTAAACCAAAGTCTTACTTTTTGGCCTACTACTAGTACTACCACTACCCCAGCAGGGATTTAAAGATGAATGTACAGTCCAAGAGACAGAGATGTAAGGAATCCACACACAAAGACTGTTTATTGTTTTGTTCTGCTTCTTCTGGTGGAACCCAGAGTGAGAGAGGAAGGAAGGACAATTGGGAGGCGTGAAAATCAATGTCTGAATTATCATAGCATTTGCCCCAGCAGAAGACCAGATCCAAAGGGAATAAATTCAAATGACATTATACTATTGAAACTGAGAAGCCCTAAATAACTAAACAATATTATAAAAGTCAAAGGGAGACCAGCACTGTGGCTCGTGCCTGTAATCCCAGAACTCTGGGAGACCAAGGTAAGGGGACAACTTAAGGCCAGGAGTTCAAGATGAGCATGAGAAAAACAGAAAGACCCATCTCTACAAATAACAAAAATTAGTAGGGTTGGCACCTGTGGCTCAACGGGCTAAGGCGCCAGCTACGTACACCTGAGCTGGCTGTTTCAAATCCAGCCCAGGCCCACCAAACAACAATGACGGCTGCAATCAGAAAATGGCTGGGCATTGTGGCAGGCGCCTGTAGTCCCAGCTACTTAGGAGGCAGACACAGGAGACTCACTTGAGTCCAGGAATTGGAGGTTGCTGTGAGCTGTGATGCTATAGTACTCTATTCAGGGTGATAGCTTGAGGCTCTGTCTCAAAAAAAAAAAAAATTAGTAGGGTTGGGCGGCGCCTGTGGCTCACCAAGTACGGCACCGGCCCCATATACTGAAGGTGGTGGGTTCAAATCCAGCCTCGGCTAAACTGAAAAACAGAAAAATAGCCGGGCACTGTGGCAGGCGCCTATAGTCCCAGCTACTCGGGAGGCTGAGGCAAGAGAATCACCTAAGCCCAGGAGTTGGAGATTGCTGTGACCTGTGTGATGCCACGGCACTCTACCGTGGGCAATAAAGTGAGACTCTGTCTCTTAAAAAAAAAAAAAGAAAAAATTAGCAGGTGTGATGATACGTGCCTAGACTTGGGTGAGAATCCTCTAGGAGGATTGCTAGAGCACAGGAATTTGAGGCTGCAGTGAGCTCAAATTGCACCACTGCACTCCAGCTTGGGCAACAAAGCAAGAGTCTGTCTCCCAAAAAAAAAAAAAAAAAAGCCAAAGGGGATTCTGAAAATATCTAGAGCACAGAGGATGACAAACGATATTTTCACTTAGTTGAAGCGATAGAAGTAAATGTCTTCATACATATTTACCGCAAGGGGGAAAAAAGGTCATTTAGAAATAACCCCATTTAAAGGGTAGCCAGGAGAAAAACCAATGAAGTAGACCAAAAAGTTAAAGAGGAAATGTAAGTAACAGCTTCCACTCTTCAAAAGTAATTTGTCACACTCTGTACCAAGTGCTTTAGGAGACACTGAACCACTCCTAGAGACTGGTATTATCACCATTTTATAGATAAGAACAGTGATGCCTTAAAATGGTAAATGATTTGCCTCAACTCATTCAACTAATAAGTGGGAAGACTCAAATGATGGCTTATTCACTCCAAAGTGCATATACGGGTCAGTATGAAAGTTTGAGACAGACCGTTTTACTGTCCATCAATTCACTTTCAAGAAACACAGTCAACAGCATCCTTTCTGAGTCACCCATGCAAGTTTCAACTTGCTCAGCCTATCAGTGTTGCAGGGAGGTCTTCATTTGTTTCCATACATACAGATTTTAAGTTTCTTGATTTTTGTATGCCTCAAAACTTTCATAATGACCCTTACTCTCAACTAGCATGTTACTATCATAATGAAAGCCCTCTTAAAACTGGCTAGAAGGAGTTACATTCCCTTAACTATTTCCTTCTAAGTCCTTACCAAACCACAGTACGTAGGTCAAGAGACTGCCTACACCCATCCCCAATTCTACCACCCTACTCCTAAAACACATTTATGTTTTTAGAAGTGAGGACTCTATTGCTTATCAGCCTTTTGGCTAAGATCAAGTGTAGAAGCAGGAACTCTTGCTCTTTTTCTGGGTTACTTTCAGTAATAAGACATATTGATATAACTCACCGGAAAGTACAGTTTTTTTTAGCTAAAATCAATTAAGTAACTAAAAAAGTTTCAGTAAGTTTGAGTCCTGATATAATCTAATTAGACAATGTTTGAATACAAGGGAAAGCTGGCTAAGTTAAAATGTACTAATAGGTTAATTCATTCGTCAAACTTATTTTGTATTTATTGCCTCTTAGATATCAGGCACTAGAGACAAAAAGGTGTTTAAAAACAGATTCTAATGTTATGTCTCAAACAAGTCTACGGCTCATCATGACACTTAAAGTTGCATTATCTTCCCCTGAGTGACTTTACAAGCTACTTACATAAAAAATATAATTTTTTTACATAAGATTTTATATCACTGAGAAGTTCCATGAGAAGAGAGAGAATCTACAGCATATTTTTCGAATCTAGTTTGGAAACATAAATTATTTTGACAATGGACTGTGTCCTAGTCTAGAATCCTTTTATAACTCTTGTGCCACTCTACTCATTAATAATGTCCTTATTCACAGGTACTTAGAGATCTACACATAGGATGTTAATTTAAAACATGTTTCTCATTAATTTGAGAATCAAACACAAAACATATACTGAAACATACAATAAGCAAATTCTATAACACTCTTTTGCTAGATAACATTTGCACTGTTAAAAAAAAAAACAACTAGCTTTTAGATGGAAATACAACATAGGAAAAAAAATTAAGTTAAAAAATTTTAGAAAAAGATTACATAAGTAAAGTTTTTATACACCGCAAGATTGGTACATATTGTGGCTTCATCAGCAATGATGTTGGTCAAGTGTATAAAACCACTTTTAGGATTTGTGCTTTTAGGATTTCCTTGGCAAAATAATTTTTACCTGTTAATAAATTTAAAAAGGAGTCTTACTCTCTTCTTTATCCAGTGAAATAACAGATTCCCCTCTATGTACTCATAAGTAATCTATGAAAAACAAATTTCCCACTTGATGGTTACATTTTCAAAATAATGGAAAGCTATAATATTAAATTAGATACTCTCAGGTCAGAAATGCTTTGCTTAATTTAGAGTTAAATAAAGAAATCTATTAAAACACATGACCTGGCACACATTAGACAGTAAGTGACTGCTTTAAGTATAAACTGGTATGGCTTTTGTTCATTTTGAATTTTATTTAATCAGCCTGTCTTAAAGCATATGGGAGGAATTTAGTTCAACATCACAACCCGGACCAAAATAAAATAAAATAAACCATCATTCCTTGGTCCCAGATATTCCCTTATCTAAAATTGGGAGTACAATAGTTTATAATTAATCACAAGTGGCCCTGAACAAAACAGTAAAAATGCCTCAACAAAGTCCAACATTATCACTGATGAAGCCACGATATGTACCAGTCTTGCTATCAGTTAGCACTAATTTCCTTTGCTGCACACCAGATAGCTACGTCCTAAGGCTTCTAACAGGATTAAAGTATGAAGGTGTGAGCAGTTATTAAAGAAACAATAAAAAAAAAAAAAATCACCAATTTTCTGGCTGCAAAATAAGATTAGCCTTTTTGTAAGAATCTATTTTAGGAACTTCCAAAAATTACTTTGTTGAATTTTCATCAGAAATGATCTCTCATTTTATGAGTGCCTTTTCTGAAATTGAGATTAGTACTTATAAGACAAAAATCAAAGTAAAAATACTTCTAACCATGATTACTGAGACAAAGTAAGCATGCTCTTTTACAATAACCCAAAGAACAAGAATAAGAAAGGGAAAAAGAGTCTTATCAATACTATTTCCACAGGGCACTATAAATAGAAATTTGCAACCTCCCTGTGAGTCCCAAATGCTACTATCTTTTCCAATCTTTAAACCTTTATTAACTAATTCCATAGAGTTAAATAATAATAATAAAACCAAATCCCTCACTTCTCACTTCCTAACCCAAGATAGCCAGGAACCTGTCACAAATTTTCGTAGTCCCAGATTAAAACTGCTATCCCAAAACTTCACAAATATCTAAGTACACAGTACTTGACAGGGTAAAAAACAACAGAGTAGCATTACACAGAATAGTTGTGAAGGGCATATGAGAAAACTCATGCCTTGCAAACAAAACAGTAAATGCTACAAGTAGTCAACAACTTCAACAACATTACAACTTCAACATTATACAATCAACTTTACAGGTTAAACATTGTACAACTTCAACAACATTATACAATCAACTTTATAGGTTAAACACAGAATTACCACATGATCCAGCAATTCTACTTATAGACATATATTAACCAAGAGAAATGAAAACATAACCAGATAAAATCTTTACACAAATGTTCATAGTACCATTATTCATGGTAATCAAAAAAGTAGAACCAACCTACACCTCCATCAACACATGAATGGATAAATAAAATATATTACATTCACACAATGGAACATTATTTGTCAATAAAGAAATGAAGTATTAATACATGCTACCGCTTGGATAAACCTTGAAAACATGCTAAATGACAGAAGCCAGTCTCAGAATATTATATGATTTCCCTGATATGAAATATACATAATAGGCATAGAGAGAGACAGAAAGAGATTAGTGTATGACTATGTCAGGGGTTTCGGTAGGAAATCAAAAGGAACTGTTAACAGGCATAGGTTTTCTCTTAGGGATGATAAAAATGTTCTAAAATTGTGATACTGGGTGCACAACTCTGTAAATATACTAAAAACCACTCTATTATATACTGTAAGTGGGTAAATTTTATGGCATGTGAATTATATCTCAATAAAGATGTTACTAAAAATACCAGTTTTGTGCTTCGAAAGAGAAAACCATTTAAAAAACATAGAACAACAGCATTTTTTTTTTTTTTTTACAGTTTTTGGCCAGGGGCTGGGTTTGAACCCGCCACCTCCAGTATATGGGGCTGGCACCCTACTTCTTTGAGCCACAGGCACCGCCCAACAACAGCATTATTAACAGACTGTCCAGCATATCAAGAGCAAAGCTTCTTTTTTTTTTTTTGAGACAGAGCCTCAAGCTGTCACCCTGGATAGAGTGCGGCATCACAGCTCACAGCAACCTCCAATTCCTGGGCTCAAGCGAGTCTCCTGCCTCTGCCTCCCAAGTAGCTGGGACCACAGGCGCCAGCCACAACGCTTGGCCATTTTTTGGTTGCAGCTGTCGTTGTCTGGCAGGCCTGGACCCAGGCCCGGGCTGGATTCAAACCCGCCAGCTTAGGTATATGTGGCTGGCGCCTTAGCCCACTGAGCCACAGGCGCCAAGCCAAGAGCAAAGCTTCTTAATTGACACTTTACCAGAAAATTTTACTGTTTCATATACTTAATCATATCTTGTAACTTTTCTATGAAAAGATTTAGTACTCAGGAACTATGCTTATTCTCACATGTGAATTTACACATCAACACATATATAAATTAAACTTCAAAGAGTCTCTGAAGAGCTCTTGTCAGGATTTAATGAGCCATGAGAAAAAGAAATGTATATAAAATTAAATATAAGACAAATTTTCATAGTAAAATCTCTCATTTACAGTGAATGTATAATCTCAGATGAGTCAATTAATGTCAATAACCAAAAGATACCTTGACACAAGTAATAGTGTTCTTAAGAAGTGCAAGGTTTGAATCACCTATTTTTTAGTCAGAAGTAAATTATGATGCCTTAATATACAAATTCAAAGCAAAATCTTCCATGAAACCATGATCCCTACTACTGTACTCCCCCAAATACAGACCTTTTTAGGAAAAAAATACTTTAAAAAGCATTTTACTTCATCTATTTTTATTAATTTTGATTAGTGTTTTCTTTGTACATTACAATATTTTCAAATAAAATGTTATCAACAGGTTAAATAAGAATTTTCAATGAATACAATATCTGAAAAAACAAAAAATCTTTTACATAGAGAGACCATATGCAACAATGTATCTTTTAAACAGAGCTTCTCAAAAGTAGAGAAATCATATGTAACAGGAAATTTCTAGAATAAATGTGTACAGAAAGCAAAATAGACAGCAAGAACTGTAACAGGAAAATGTCAACAAAATTAAAATGAGACATGCAGAAGGATTCTAAGTCAACAAAATATAATTTTAAAAAGGCTATTGTAAGACAAAAAATAATTTTTGAAAATTAGCTATTCATAGAAGTCATTACAAAGCTATGTAGTAAACATATCAGAAATACTGTGAATACGACTATATTTTAATATACTAAGAAAAAACTTTCCCACATGAAAAGTAGTATGAGAATAATAAAGATCCTGATACTTTTACCTTTTTATTTTATTTCTTTTTCATAAATGATTTTGCCAGATATAAAAAAACTAGAGAAACAAATACATTTTAAAACTAAATACAGGTAACTAAAAATAATGAAAAAATCTATGAAGACAATTTACTAACTTCAAAAGAATTTTATGACTGTACAAAAACAACCAAAGTAGTCACACAAATATTTAGAATATATACATATCATATTTTACTTTTACTGCAACTTGAAAGGGAATAAATATATAAGAAATTAAGATCTAACTTTTTCTGTAATAAAATGGCAATGTAGTGGAGTTAATTTCTCCCCAAAGAAATAAGAATACTGTCTCTAAAACCGATAATCAATGTATATAATCTACATATCAAAATACAAAGAATTAGAGCTAATATAAGCACTATGCTACCTACTGCTTTCCTAAAAAATGACCAAAATCAAGTAATAGAAAAATTTAGATAACTTACATTGTTGTTGCGGGTTTCTACAGCAGGGAATTTTCTGACTATGAATTTCACAGCAGATTCCAGATTTTTGTCAATAAGGTAGGATGGTTTTGCCTTGGGATCTCCGCATGCCTATAAAACAACAGTAATAAAAAAGTGAAATGCATCCTTCTTCTAAAATCAAGAATAACAAATCTGTAATTAGAAATTAAAGAGGTATTTATCGTTTGGTGAGCAGGTGATAAAATGAATAGGCAAGGTGCAGGGTTTGTCACAGCTGAAATATGCAATGGGAGACAGTACAGAGATGTTCTTCTACTGAAAAAAAAATGCATGGAGAGTTTCAAAGCAGTTAGCGCAGAACAGCAGTGAAGGAAAAAGCTCAAACCTAAAAAAAAAAATAAAAAGAAAAAGAAAGAAAAAAAAATTCTTGGTTTGAGGTAGGATTGTATTCATCTGAAGCTAATAATTATTACAAAACTAATAATTCAGTAGAGTACTAGACATGTTTCTTTCTAAGTGTTATAAAATAAAAGCTTATGTTTAAATGTCTTTTCCAAAATGTTTTCCTCCATTCACTTTAAACATTTTAGTACAAGAGCCCTAGTTCAAAGGAACTGGAAGCTGCTAAAATTATCTTTATGGTGCTAAAAGTGTGTTGCCTAATCCTCTGAATATCTTGAGTTACAACACTGTTTTCCATCATACCAGCCACACTTCAAACAATGAATCTATATCTGTTCTATATCTCATAAGCACAGAACAAATGGAAATGTTTACATTTTGACCACATCAGCAATACAGCATTCTCAGTAGTAAACTGTAAAGCACTATACAAATGTAAATAAGGAGCATAAGCCAAAATAATTTTTTACCTAAACTATTATAACACAGATTATAATCTTGAACACTGTCCACTGTTTTCATTATGTGACATTTTAATTAACTGCATGCTAGTGAGATGTTCTTAGGGAATTACTAAAATTATAAAATTCCTATTTAACTTCTTTTTATTGCATTTTAAAAAGGCTGTGTCCTTTGAAATGTTCTACCTGTCTGCCATGTGTGAAGAAATACAGTATTGCAATTTAGTTTTTTCTACTGTTTACTATGGCTATGTTGTAGATCGCAGAAAGAGAAGTTATGAAACATGAAACTGATCTGAAAGCGGGCAAGCGGGCAGAGGGAAGGTGAAAAGCTTTGCAAACCTTCCAAACTTGTCCTTGCTGGGGAAGCATTGTAATAAAAAGAGAGAAAATTACGTGTAAACATGATTGTCAAACTATGACATACGTTTCAGTAGAAAACTTATGCACTGCAGACTATGAATAACAAAACAAGATTAGAACTGTATGGTGCTATACTTTTAAAGGTATTCTAAGTAGTGAGTTTTAGCATACAATAGTTATAGAGTTTATACTACTTATATATATTTAAAGACTACTGTGTACGTGTACAACCATGTCAGTTTTTTGGTGCTCTTTCTAAACGAACTTAAAATGATACTATTGAAAATAGAAAGAAGGAAAATAAAGACTACATGCAGCTATAAAAACAGTAGCAAAATCACCGGTGAAATTTTACATACCTTAAAAAGATACGGTAGCCAAGAATAAAATTAAATCATTATTGAATGACTTTTGCACTTCAGCTCAAATTTATCTTGCAAATATCACTTAACTTCCTACCATACCAAAGTGTAAAAATTAATGTAAACTTTCCTGTATTTTCCAAATGGAAATAGGAATGTAATAAGAAATCTCTTAATTCTCAAACATAATTAGATAAAACAAAGTTAATTTAAGAAATTTATATCAAACCTTTAACCGGACTGATACAAGGCTACTACGTAAATTCCATTTGACTATCATAAATATTAAAATATACCTGACTTTTCCTTAGAGCACTCTATCATTTCCTTAGAATATTGCTTTCTGTAAATTATCCTTGCAATTTATCTTCTTCCCCCCAAATATATATAACTAATAACCACATAACCAAGAGTCTGCATAAACAGAAACAGGCCACAGCGTGGCAGTTCCTTACAATGACATAATAAAAATCAAATTTCATAAATATGCCTAAGGTAGTGCAGAATTCTAAAGTGATTCCAAATTATGTTCAGTCTTATCATGATACGTATCATCTTCCATATTCTAATTCTTTAAAAATTTCGCTATCTTTTCTGACAGTAATAGTGACCATCAACAATAAACATGATAGACACTCGTACCCATTTCCCATGATCACAACTTTTGCTGTGTAAGAATTTAATCAACTAAAGAAATGTTTATGTGTGTGTGTATGTGTGTGCGTGTGTTTATCTATACACACACATATAACACACATACAGGGTATCTATAAAGTTCATGTGCAATTTAAAATAGACTTCTAATTGCAACTAATTAGAAGTCTCAGTTTATAAAGTTTATCTTCTTTCTTACCCTAACTCAAAAAGTTTCATTGTGAGGATAAAGAAATCCACAGCCTAATGTTGAACACTTGAAACTGTTATCTCTTCCTATTACAGCTACAGTATTACACAAAATTATTCCCACACTCTTAAAATTTTCACCTTTTAAAGTAACAAATTTTAAAAAACTATATATACATTACTATTCCTCAGATATCAAAATATTTTAGACTAATACATTTCAGAAAGGCATTCCACAAAGACTAAATCAAAAGATTTAACAAATTACTAATTCAATTAAATAAGACTTGGTGAATACAATGCAAATTTATATCTAAATCCCCACATTTTATAACCCTACCAAAAGAAAAAAAAAAGAAAAACAAAAACAAAAAACCTTTTTCACAGGATTGACTAAAAGGCTAGCTCACTAGACAGAAAGAAAACTCTATGTGAACCACAGAATTTTAAAACAAACGCTACCCCCAATATCTAATGTTTTACTTTATCTTGGCTCAGTATATTTTCATAAACTATTATAATTTTAAATTCCAGAAAATCTAAAATGAATTTGAACATTTACATACTTAAATTTCTAGTTCTCAGGACCAGGCATGGAGGCTCACGCCTATCATCCCAGCACTTGGGAGGCCCAAGCGGGTGGATTGCCTGAGCTCACAAGTTTGAGACCAGCCCAAGCAAGAGTGATATCCATCTCTAAAAAATAGCTGGGTATTAAACCCCAGAAGTTTAATGTTTCTGTGAGCTATGACTGTCACTGCACTCTACAGAGGGCAACAAAATGAGACTCTGTTTCAAAAAAAAAAAAAAAAAATTCTGGTTCTCAGAATTAGTACTAGATTCTCCATGAATATTCTAAATACAATCTTTAAATTTAAAAAGGTTAAGACTACTTAATGTGGTAGATAAAATTATAATGGTGTTAAAGGACATACTTAAACGTAATAATTACAAACCCTGTCTCTTGAGTCAAGTGGATCACAGCCTATATAACACTTAAGGAACTCACTTAACCTCTGAGCCTCAGTTACCAAATCCATAAATTGAGGATATTATTATTACCTACTTCACAGGATAGCTTGTTAAGATTTTTTAGAAGATAAAATACATGTCAAGCGCTTATTTTGGTGCCTGGCACTTAAGCACTTAGTAAGTTTCACATACTTACCTTCTTTTTTTTTTTTTTTTTTGTAGAGACAGAGTCTCACTTTCTCGCCCTCGGTAGAGTGCCGTGGCATCATACAGCTCACAGCAACCTCCAACTCCTGGGCTTAGGCGATTCTCTTGCCTCAGTCTCCCAAATACCTGGGACTTCCAGCATACTTACCTTCTTTTAAAAAAAAAAAAAAAATTTCCTATATACATGAATAGCCATACTAAATTCCAATTACCAAAATAAGATTTTTCCATAAAACCAATTCTAGGTCATTATTAATTTCTAATTCAGTATCTCCAAGTTCATTTTCTCACAAAACATATAGTATATAATGTTATTACCACACCAATACTCAACAAAGAAGGCGCTTCAGAGAAATTAAGTGACTTGCTCAAGGTTTCACAACGACTAACTGGCAGGATCCAAATACAAATTCATATCTGATTCTAAAACACTAAAAAAGCTTATCTAAAAATATATACCCCCAACAGGTATGGTGATCCACTCCTGTCATCTCAACTACTCTGGAGACTGAGACAAGAGGATCCATCCCAGACAACACAGTGAGACTTCCCCTCTCTAAAAACAGTAACTTTATACATATACACCCCCCCCCCAAATATATAAAAACATGCTCTCCTTGTTGAATACCTTATAGCTACTTAACACTTTAATGGAGTAACTACTATCAAGGTAGAAAGCTGATCAGTTCAATCATGTAAGTACCGTGCACTAATAATGGACCGTACCACAGGAGCTCCATAATCAGTCCAATCAGTTTTAATTTTTAATTTTTTTTGAGACAAGAGTCTTGCTATGGAGCCTAACCTGGATTCAAACCCCTGGGCTCAAGTAATGCTCCTGCCTCAGCCTGGACTACAGGCCTGGCTTCAGTTTTATTTTTTAAGTTCTAGTTGAACTCAGCCTTAAAACATATTCCTTTGTCAAAATATTAAAGAACAAAACTCTAAATTTTTTTGAGAGTTTCACTTTGTTATCCTTGGTTTGAGGTGCTGTCACAGCAACCTCAAACTCTTGCACTCAAGTGATCCTCTTGCCTTAGCCTTCTGAGTAGCTGGGACCACAGGTGCCTGCCACAATGTCCAGCTTACTATTATTTTTTTTTTTTTTTTTTTTGAGACAGGGTCTTACTCTGTCTCAGGCTGGTCTTGAACTCCTGAGCTCAGGCAATCCACCTGCCTCGGACTCCCAGAACAAAATTCTATTTTAATACAATAAATTAATTTTAAAAAATGATAGAAGTTTCAGAAGTCAGAATGAGAATGCTACTTGTAAAGGATTCAGAAACCAGTCATATCAAAGGAAAGAAAAATACAAAATATGATCAATTTGTATCAATCAATTTATAATCAAAGTTAAGGAGCAGTGCCCGTGGCTCATTGGGTAGGGCACCAGCCCCATTTACCGAGGGTGGCAGTTAAGAACCCAGCCGGGCCAAAACGGCAACAACAAAAAAATAGCCTGTGGCAGCATCTGGGGCTCAAAGGAATAGGGCGCTGCCCCATATGCCTACAGGTGGCAGGTTCAAACCCAGACCCAGCCAAAAATTGCTAAAAAAAAAAAAACCATCAAGTCTTGCATTGTGGCAGGCGCCTGTAGTCTCAGCTCCTGGGGAGGCTGAGAAAGAGAATAGCCTAAGCCCAGGAGTTGGAGATTGCTGTGAGCTAAAATGCCACAGCACTCTACTAAGGGTAACATAATGAGACTCTGCCTCAAAAAACAAGAAAACAAAAAAATACATATTCAAAGTTAACTTTGATTCAATAATTAGTCAAATTTAAAAAAATTTTTAGGTTTCTGTATCCTTTACAAGTGGCAATCCACAGGTAACCATTGGGGGCAAGATGTTTGGTAGCAAAGTATACTGAAATTATTAGAAATAATTTTAAAGCGGATTTTGTAAAATTGAAGGCATAAAAGGAACAATATTCAACCGAGTTTTCTTTCTTTTTTTTTTGTTTTGAGCCAGTCTGGCTCTATTGCCCAGGCTAGAGAGTAGCGGCATCATCATAGCTCACTGCAATCTTAAACTCCTGGGCTCAAGTGGTCCTCTTGCCTCAGCCTCCCAAGAATCAGGACTATAGGCACACACCTCTAGGGCTTATTTTGCTATTTGCTGGAGAGATGTGTTGTCCAAGCTGGTACCAAACTCCTAGCCACAAGCAATCCTCTCACCTCAGCCTCCTAAAGTGATAGGATTACGGATATAAAATACCACACCCAGCCTTCCCTAAGTTTTAAAAAAATTGAAATTAATACCTACCTAAAGGAAGTATTAATTATCTGAGATTACCTGGTAATACACATTACCTGAGATTATGGACTATAAAAGCAATTTATACTATCTTTTTTTATGTTTTAATTTTTAAAATAATGAAAATAGTGTGAAATTTATTAATAAGTATTGGAAAATATACTGAAAACAAGCCTCAAATTCCAGTGTCAATGGTTAATTTTCCAGTTTTCTTTTTTTCTCCTGTGTATCAACTAGTATTTTGACCACTCAACTTTAAATTAGCAAATCCCACTGAGTGTGGATAGGTTTAAAAAAAAAGCAATCCACTATTAAGAGTTTGTAATAACGGGGGCTTGATAGCAAAGTATACTGATAAATTATTAGAAATGCTTTCAAATTAATGTAATTTTACTAATTAGAGTCAGTAACAGAGCATCTAAAGATACAGAAATTATAGTTATGGTTCTTAAGGCACAAGTTTTTGGAAAATCATGAACTCAGAAAAACGTCAACCTACTGTGTACTTTAAAATTCTTTATTATAAATTTTAGTGATTCAAACTAGAATTACTAATTACTATTCAATTCATAAGATGATGTTTATGTCACTGTTGCCCTTAAACTCTTTTCAGTTTCCAATACACAGGATCATCTCAGTTTGTTAAAGACATATATCTCATATATATATATATATAGTTCTTTTTTCTTTTTTTATAGAGACAGAGTCTCACTTTTATTGCCCTCGGTAGAGTGCTATGACATCACAGCTAACGGCAACCTCCAACTCCTGGGCTTAGGCAATTTTCTTGCCTCAGCCTCTCGAGCAGCTGGGGCTACAGGCGCCTGCCAGAATGCCCAGCTATTTTTTTTGTTGTTGTTGCAGTTTGGCCAGGGCCGGGTTCAAACCCACCACCCTCAGTATATGGGGCCAGCACCCTACCCAGTGAGCCACAGGTGCTGCTCTATGTATATCACATATTAGAATATATTTCTAAAATATTAGTAGTAAGTGGATAGCAAACTTAGTATCAGAGGGTAAAACAGAATAGTTTCCTAAAGAAGGTCTTGAGTTTGATTTAATAGAGAAGAAAATAAACATTTATTAACTGTCCACTATGTTCCAAGTCCCAAATATAAAGCCAATAACAACCAAAATTTATTCACTTTTTACTCCTTTACCAGACTAATACTACATGCTAATATTTCACATGTTTTAATTCATTTAATTGTCCTTTTAGCTTATGTGGTTAATAAAGGAGTAGCCTACAAATGTGAGAGAATTTGAATATCTATTTAAGTTTACAAGACTTAGAATCAATAAGATTAGCCTGGCTTAGAAAACCAAAAAATATAGACTGGAACATTAACAGAAGCTGAAAGCAAGTACCATGGAGCTGGTTTTGCTAGTAAAGAGCCAATATGCAGAGTTCCAAAAATTTAGTTTTAAACCAGACAACAAAATTAAATCACTACAATGAATAATTAGGAGGAAAAAATTAGAGGTATTAAGAACTTGTTTTTAACATTAAAACTACTTAGTGTTTTTTTCTGATCGAGTAAGTTCAGATCAGGATCCAGATACATAAAATTTTTAAAAACCTTCTGAGATGGGCGGTGCCTGTGGCTCAAGGAGTAGGATGCCGACCCCATATACCGGAAGTGCTGGGTTCAAACCTGGGCCCAGGAAGAAAAAAAAAAAACCTCCTGAGATGATCCTATCATGTATCCCAGGCTAAGAACCACTTATCTCCTCACTTTATTTAAACTACAGCCCAGAAAGGTTAAATAACTTGTCCAAGGGGGTGGGGGAGAACTACTATCAGAGTTTTATGCAGAATTTAGCGCTCTCCACTCATAGAATATCCGAAAGGTATGAAAAAAAGATTAGAAAAATATAGAAAAGTTTAGACATTATATGCCTACATGAACAGTATTACTAGAGTATTTTATACTCTTATATACAATCACACATCACTTAACAATGGAGTTCTGATAAATGTGCCATCTGGTGAGTTCGTTATTGTGAAACATCATAGAATGTATTCACACAAACCTAGAGACTACATCTACTGCACATCTAGCCAATATACCACATAGCCTGTTGCTCCTAGGATACAAACCTGTACTGCATGTTACTGTACTGAATACTATAAGCAATTATAACCCATTATTTATGTTCCTAAATGTATCAAAAAAGAAAAAGTATAGTAAAAATATATATATGAGGTCAGTTATTAAGTTTAGGAGATATATGACTATATTTTTTATCTTATACAGACAATCCTCAAATTACTAAGGTGTTACTGCCTGAAGAAACCATCTTAAGTTAAAAATTTCACATGTTGAAATGCATTTAATACACCTATTAAATTTAATAACTTACCTAGCCTACATTAAAAACACATTAGCTCTAGTTAGGCAAAATCACTTGGCAACACAATACCTTACAGAGTATTAGTCATTTACCCTACACATTTTCTGGTTGACTTGGGACTTGCTGCTGCTGTCTGTATCATACTTTCTACTAAATCATGAAGATGAAATATCCTTAAGTTGAATCATTGTAAGTTAAGAACTATTTGTTTATTCTACAGAAGAAAAGCTCTAGAATCTAAAATAACTGGCTACCCCTTGTCAATGCCCTGCTGAAACTCCATACTTCAAATGAAATACAAATGTCACTATTTTTCTTCCCCATCTGTCCCAGACTGGAATCTTTTCTTGGCATCCGGTAGTTTATCTTAATTTACTTCTCCAAGGCCAAGGAAGACATTTAATAAAGAGTAGCCTTGATGCCGGTAGCACAGTGGTTACAGGGCTAGCCACACACACCAAAGTTGACAGGTTCGAACCCGGCCTGGCCCAGCTAACCAATGATGACAACTGCAACAAAAAATAACCAGGCGTTGTGGCAGGTGCCTGTAGTCCCAGCTACATGGGAGGCTAAGGCAAGAGAATCACTTGAGCCTAAGAGTTTGAGGTTGCTGTGAGATATGATGCCACAGCACTCTACCGAGGGCAACATAGTGAGACTCAGTCTCAAATAAATAAATAAAAAGAAAGAAAGAAATAGTAAATGAATAAATGAAAAGGAAAACTAGACTAGGCATAGTGGCTCACACATGCAAATCCAGCACTTCGGATGACCAAGGCAAGAGGATCACTCAAGCACAGGAGTAAGAAGTTGCAGTGAGCTATGATCCTGCTACTACACTCTAGCGTAGACCCAAACCCTGTCTTTAAAAAAAGAAGAAACAAGGGCGGCGAGTGGCTCAGCGAGTAGGGTGCCAGCCCCATATACCAAAGGTGGCGGGTTCAAACCCAGCCTCGGCTGAAGTGCAAAACAGAAAAATAGTCGGGCGTTGTGGTGGGCGCCGGTAGTCCCAGTTACTCGGGAGGCTGAGGCAAGAGAATCACTTGAGTCCAGGAATTGGAGGTTGCTGTGAGCTGTTTGATGCCACAGCCCTCTACTGAGGACGATAAAGTGAGACTGTCTCTAAAAAAAAAAAAAAAAAAAAGAAAGAAAGAAAAGAAAAGAAACAAGAAAGAAAAACCTCAATATTAGGACTAACTGAAGGAACAGCTCACAGCTTACAAAAGTTTTTAAAATGCAGTTTTATTATTGTCAGGTGTTAAAACAATCAGATACAAATAAGTATTTTCCCATTGATCTAATTTGGTTTTAACTTTTTTTGCTTCTGAAGTTGCAGTTTGTAAAATACCTTTTTCTTTTTCTTGCCAAGGGTTTATTTTTCAATTGATAATCTTACAAATGTGAATAACCTTCAATGTTTATTTTGGTAACTCTTAAAGGAATGAAAATCTGAAATAGTAAATTTCAGTGTTAATTCTGTCTGCTTTATGGGCATATGTAAAATTAGCCATATTTCATTTGTAAATTCAGCAACTGAATTAATTGTGTGTTTGCATTAAAAGATA